>NJET01000209.1:0-28086 GCA_002591415.1 Ophiocordyceps australis | reverse complement strand
AGAGAGAGATGAAGAGAGAGAGGCGGGGGGGCGCGAGGAATGAGAGGAGGAGAGAGACAGAGACAGAGTCGCCATGGTCGAGGCAAAGGCACACGATGGCCCCAGAGGCAATCAACAGCGTCATGTCATCCAAAGTGACAAAGGAGCTGGCTCAATCAAACGCCCCCCAGAGCCTGCTGCCTCACAGGCTGGCTTGGAGGCTTGGGAGACCTGGATAAAGGATTGGCTTGGCTTGCTTGCCGTCTCTGATTGTCCACCTGTCTCGCCGGCGTGCTGTCTTGCCACGACGCTCGTTTCTATTTGCATTTGCATTTGCATATGCGTTTGCGTTTGCATTTGCTTCTGTATTTGTCTTTTGTATCTGTCTTTTGTATCTCTCTTTTGTATCTCTCTTTTGTATCTCTCTTTTGTATTTGTATTCCTACACACTGAACTCAAGAGCTGGCCAATGTCTCGCCCCGCAGCCGCCTTGAAGATGTTTACAAGGGCTCCTCGACACCAGACGGCCATGATGGGGCATGAAACATGGCATATTCCCGGCGCCTCGTTCCAGCCAAACTATGCGTGGCAAAACCGTCATCTCGATCCGTGCCCGTTTTGCTTCCTCGACCCTTTGCATACACAATGTGCTTTTTTGCGCATCGTGGCTCCACCGATAACAAAAGAGAGCAAACATGTTTGGCATGTCTCCCGTTGGCAAAAGCAAGTCGGCTTAATCATGTCTCTCTCTCCCACTACACGCGCGCTTACCTGCAGGCCTCGAAGCTAGCCCTTCCCTGTCAGGAGCCTGTCAGATTGTGCCGCCTATGCTATGAAGCCCTGGCCAGCCTCGCTGTTCAACAGCGCCGCACTGCGTCGCGCGTCGAGGAAGAGTCCTTCGCACTCGCTTACGTCCTGCACATCAATCTGCGACCGCCCGTTGGCCTTGGCCAGGATGCTGCCACGCCCTTAGCAAACAAGCCGGCAAAAAGCAATGCGCAGCGCAAATGGGCCCTACCTTGCAGGCGTCAGGAGCTGCAGGCAGTACCGCAGGCTGATGCGAACGCCCTCCTCCGAGATCTTGTCAATGGCCGCCTCCGTCATGGACACTGCCTCGGTTGACGCTCGTATCCGCACAATCTTGTTAATCTCGTCTGGCTGGTAGGGCGCCGTGGGAATGATGAGCAGGCGGGCCAAAAAGTCGGTGGGAATGCCGTGTGCGGCCACAATGTCGTCCGTGCCTCGGATGGTGCACATTCCGCGGTTCGATGCCAGCACCACAATGGGCGCTATCGTCGATTCCAGCGCGCGGTTGAGGTAGGTGAAGCATTCGACATCGAGCATGTGTGCCTGTTTATTGACAAGCACGCGTCAGTCACCTTGCTCATGCCTTGCTGCGCCGCTGGGGCCATACCTCGTCAATGAAGAGCACTCCAGGCACCAGCTCCGCCACGCCCTGGTCAATGTACTTGCTCACCACCTTGTTGATCTCGCTGCGCAGCTTCTCCGTAATCTCCGTCATCTTGGGCTTCATCAGCTGGCCCATCATACTCATAATATCCTGCCCGCCTTGGGGCCGCGCATTGGCCACGTCGAGGTCGTGCAGCGTCACGTCTTGTACAATCTCCTTCTTCTTGTGTACCTCGCCCTTGGGAATCGGCACGTACTCTTCCGCCTCGAGGTCAAACTCGGTCGCGTAGGCGTCGGACCGCCCCACTCGCTTGCACGCCCCCGTGTTTGCCTCAATGTAGATGACGTCGCCCACCGTCACCCGCTCCTTTTGAATCGCCTCGTAGATGCTGGGGTCCAGTCTCAGCTTCTTCTGGCCTTTTGCGCTCTTCAGGCCGATGAGAAGAGTGCTGATCGTCTTGCCGTAGCCTCCCAGAGGGTTCTCGGCCTCCTCTGGCGTGAGCTCCGTCACCTCTCCCTCATACACCTCCTTGGTCTCCCGCACCTTGAGCCCAATGGCTCGTCTGAAATTCTCCATGAGCACCTCCGTCTTCTTAACCTCGGTCGAGTAGATCTCGCTTCCCACGATTGGACAAAATGGAATCTTGGTGCCGAGCTCTTGGCTGATTGCGAGCGCAAGGGCCGTCTTGCCCGTCCCAGGGCCTCCAGCGAGTAGCACGCCACGACCAGCCATTTTGTGAGCTCGAATCAAGTCGACGACAACGCCACATGACTGCAATAGAGGACTCAATGTCAGCAGGCGCAATCCCGGCATTACTGGCTTCCCCAGAGCAGTCACAGCACAATCCTTCTTGGGCGTCTTCCTACCTCGCGCGCCGACGCTTGGCCAACAAACCCGCTCGCCTGCGTCTCTGCTCGTCCATCGAGTCTCAGACCAAGGCCTCTGATGTGTGTATGGGCGGCCGTCCGGTTGTCGCGTTTGTTGCCTTTAACCTCACTGATCTGCACCATTGTTGCTGAGCACTGGCAGCTTTGTTTTTACACTCCAAGTTGAGGCGGTGCCCTTGATCTAATCGTTGGTCGGCTCGAGTGTCCTAGTGAATGGGTGTTTGTGCTGACTGCAAGCAGCAGAGCGTAATAATTTGAGGTTTGAAGATTTCAGGCACTTGCCATTGGCTGTAGCGCTGGTGGACAATTGGTGAAGCTCGTAGTCTCTAGAGCGCCGCACGTCACGTGCCGTCTAGCTATAGCTACTGGGGTAGACGCATAACCTGAACTCAATGGATGCTCTCGACTTGCATCCATACATGTGCACCACTGTTCCCGATTGTCACGGCAGTGTCACGGCATTTGATTCTTGAACTTCTATTCAACGGCTATCCATCAATCCACCCAAACAGTACCTTTGTACATTAACGACTTTTATGTTGAAAGACTCGCAGGCTGAAATAATTCATGCGCTTCATTATCCGTCACCCCATATTAATTTTTTTTTGACTTTTGACTCTCGTCTTCTCACCGGTTGCCATCTCGGTCGACACTCGTGGCATTGCCTCCAGCCGCAACGAGCATCGGAGCCCCTTCTGCATCTCCGCCCAATGAGCCTTGTCTCTCGCAATCGTCTGCCTTGAGTGGCTGGACCGTGACGGGTCTCTTGGCAAGGACCACACTGATAGCACTTCCTAATATCAAGGAGCAGCCCAGCAGACTCATGAGCCCCATGGAGTGACCAAACACCCAGCGGTCAAAGGCGACTGCGAAGAGCATTTGCGTATAAACCATGGCATTGGCCCGATTCGACTTGTCCGCTCCCAGGCCAGCAGTCAAGAGATACTGCATGATGAAACCCAGCGCTGCAAGAGCCAAGATGAGCAGCCATTGCTTGACTGATGAAGGCGTCACCCAGCACAGTGCCGGTTGGTCAATGTCGAGAGCCGGAGCGACAATTAGAGCACCGCCACATACAACAGTGCAGATCACAGCAAAGAGGTTGACCGAGACGACAGGGTTTGCGCGCTTGCCAATGGCTCGCAATGCGGTAAAGGCTCCAGCCGCTCCAATGACTCCAAGCATGGCAACACCGACAGCCATGAGCCTTTCCTTGGACGTGGTTTGATGATTGGCATCGGGAAGGCTGCCACTGTGCTGCTGACTGCTGCTGCTAGTGTCGTCCAGTGACGATTCTGGGCCGGCAAAGAAGGCCGTGGGCTGTGCAATGAGAATGACACCAAGTAGTGCCACAAGGGTTGCTACTTGCTCGGCCCGCGTGAATGGCTCGCGAAGTAAGAGGTAGCAGCCCAGACCCGCAACTCCAGGCGCCAAAAAGGTAATGACAGTGGCATCAGCTAGTGGGAGATACATCATGGAATACCACATGCCCAAAATTCCCATGAAGCCGGTAAAGCCTCGCGTCACTAGAAGCCAGCGCACATCACTGCCGCCAAAAGGGAACCCAGGTACCTTGTTCCACCACATATACCCGAAACAGCAGCTCGACGTCAGGAGTTGTCTGAGAAGCAACACCTGGACAGGATGCATGCCTCCACCTTCGAGTTCGAGTATGCGAGCACTCAGATTCATTGATGCGGCAAAGAGCTGAGCCAAGGCCACGAGAATAGCAGGCTTGTTTCTAGTCCAGAAACGTCTGAGCGGAGAAGTTTTATCCGGATGCAGAGACGTCTGTTCTTGCCAAGAACTACAGATTGCAGGTCCCAAAGGACGAGGCGAGCTCGGAGAGGTCGATGGCGGGCTTGGAGACAGTGACCGGATCTCCTCTGTTGTCGTGTGCGACTTCTTGTCGACGTGAGAGCCATTGGCGACGACCCGTGGCTCTGAAGGGTGATTTGAGCCATGACGAGGACTTTGCGCGCTGCAGTGATAGATATGCGAGGTGGGCTCCGGCCGCGGCCCGCCCACAGAGAGCTTTAAAGATTGTAGCTGATGCATGCCGGTCCAGCAAGAGGGGAAGCAGACAGAAGCACAGCTTCCTGATAGCAAAAGGGCACAAGGTTAGGCAGGGGAAAAATTTTCACACGAGCCTTGTATTTTTCAGGTGAAGCCATGACGAGTTTCAAGCCAGGTTGCTTGCATGACAGTAAGGGGGAAATAACAGGTCATGGCCACTCGGTCTACTACGCTTCACGGAATTTCAAGTCAAGGGAGACGGAACGAATCGAGCACTAGTCAAGGTCCGAACGCTGAGGCAGTCTGTCAAGAGCCTTGGCCCCTTGACACATAGCGCCGTCGGGGCATCTGTCAGGCAGGCCTTTGCCACTAGAATCGGAAGGCCGGAGGCGATGGACCGGGCTTACAAGTAGCCCAATCACGGTCCGACGCGGGTCATCCAAGGCTTGCTGATAGGCGCAGCAGGGTGCTCGTGGCGCGTTGCTCCAGGCCGCTAAGGCGATACCAAGCACCACGCACTGTGTTTGCCTGCCATTTGGAGGAGTGCACTGTGCTTCTTGACTCGGACTAGAAACTAGGCCATTTTATCCATGGGTCGGCCAGCCCGACGCTGCTTTGCTGCTATTGATGAGATGTTGCTGCTCCGGCCCCTTTCCTCTTGTGTCCATGGCATTGTGTACAAGGGCATTGTGTACGAGGCAAAATTCCGAGCCGTGGTGGAAAACGTGGCCACCATTCGGCGCCGTGGCGGGGCTCCGGGACTCGGCCTCCACTCTCTGTATCCACAATCACTGGCGGCCGGGCGCGATTCAACGGTGCGAGTCCGCGGATGCTAAAGCTTCTTTGAGCGTCCACTTCCCAACGCCCTACCTAGATAGGTATCGGTACAGCCAGGTTTGTGGCGCGTCTTTGCAACCACACGCTGCCTCTTGCAAGCCTCACGGCCAAGATGCGCCGCCATGCTCCAGACTATTGACATTTGGCCCACCCGGCCAAAAAGTGCGACATTCAGAAGCAAGCCGTGAGACAGATAGTCACAGTCTCAATTGACGCCAAACTCCCCAAATCAATGACGCTAATAGATGACGTTGCAAACTAGCACCGCTACGCCCGCTCAGAAACAGGCGCCTTGAGACACACATGATGAACTAAAGTCGCACAAATGGACTGCTGACCTCTTGTCTTGGCAGACAGCCATCATGCCCGTTTCCCCAGAGCATCCAAATCAATGTCGACATCGTCATCTGCTTCGCCCAGCTCCTCCTCGCATCTGGCCGTCTCAATCCTCGGTACTGCTGACGCAATGGCTATTGACGAAGCTGGCGTGACTGACGCTATTGTCACTACCGGTGCGCCCACTGCCGCCTTTTCCTGTGCTCGGTCTCTCCGCTTTTCCTCCTCCGCCGCATCCTTGATGATCTCATCCTCGGCATCTCGCAAAATCTCACGAGCCTTTTTGATTTCTTTTTGCTTTTCAAACACCTCGTGAACTTTGCCAAGGTAGGACGGGTTCTTGCGAAAGGCAAACTCAAAGTCCTCGTACTTGATCTTTTGCCGGCCTGCGTACTGCGCAGCTCGTGTAGCCTCAAAGGCGGTGGACTGCATAAAGTCGGTCAAGATTTCGTCGAGTACGCGAATCGTCTCTGGCAATGGAACTTTGACGTCGCCGTGGGCGTAGAGCAGCTGCGCCACTGGATGAAAGGAGGAGCTTGTCAGCTCAGCCACGGCGGTGGGACAGACGTGTCAAGAGCGAGCTTCACAGAGTAGAATTGGACAAGTGCGTCTATCGTGCTAGTGGTTCTTACACTCATTGTGGGAAAAGTTCATCTTGCCGACATTTTTGCCGGCGCGCGCTCGTGGCTCCATCTCCAATGTTTGGGCCGGGATGGCACGTAGATTCCAATTGAGGAAATGAGGCGGACAATACAGTGGCGGTAGGGCACGACTTGTAGAGATTATACCGCAGCAGGAGCTGGTTTTTAGATGGCAGGGTGGCTGGAATTCACGATAAGGTAAGAGAGTACGAGAGCCATCGGCCAAGAGTCAAGGTCGAGATGGACGTCGTTGACTGCGGTGCAAAGTTTCTCCGCCACTTGCCCCAAGTACTGCTCCCTACCCTATACTTTTTTTAAAAAAAAGCTTCGACGACTTGCCTTCACCTTTTCAAGCGCTGTAATTCGGCATTACCAAAACTTCAATGCCTATTTGCTTCACCGTAGATCTGCTATTTGCGAATGACACTTGGACGCCTCCAAGAGGCATGTACAGGAACATGAAGCATGGCTGTGCTTCAACCACCCGCATCCGTGAGCCCGGAAGCAAGTGTGGCATTGCTCAACGATTGTGATGAAAGCATCAAGGTCGAGATTCACAATTCGCGTTTCAAAGACTCACGTGCTGTTTACCTACGCGTCTAGGTTCAACATGTGGCGGTATTTGAGTGCCGGCAACGTCCTGCCGACAGGGCTAGAGCCTATTAATCGAGTATAGACAGCCACATGATGCAGTTCTAACAATCATCAAGATGACTTTTGTGACTGGTGGCAAGCTCCTAGAGTGGGATGCGGAAGTAGCATGCCCAGTTTCGTCTCGAGGCTCTCATCAGCTGTCAAGTTTTTGTTTTTGGAGAGGAGCAAGCAAAGTCAAGCGTCTTCATGAGCGCGTCACTCTTTACGCGACCGTATTGTCCGCAACGCCGCTAAGTTTTTTTTTTTTGGCCCTCGGCAGTTTATTGAGCCAGCACGAGGAGATTTGAGTTTTTGTTCCATCTGCAAATCTAGGTTTACAGTCAGGCACGTTGGGACGCTTTGCTTGGCAGGTTTGCAGTGCCTGCGGTAATGTTGCTCTTTTGAACACTGGTACCTTGCGAGAAGCCGGGAAAAGAAGCACCTAGAGTAACCAAGACGAACATTGGCCATGTACATACATTCATCGTGAATCGCATGAAACTTTAGCTTCTGAAAAGGAGTGTGAACGCTAGGACAGCACACTTTTATCCCAAGTCATGACGAGCTGAATGAAGAAAGACTATTTAGTTACCTCTTTTGGCAATTGTTAGACTTTGGGCAGATGCGACGAGGCTATTGTCCACGGTGCAATATAACTGGGCAACGCCATCTAATCAACTCTCTTCATCCTCAGGTCTTGTGCGTGGACACGTCTTGGGCTCCCTCAGTCTCTTTCCAATCTCAAACTCTGCTTCAAGCCAAAGTTGCCGGCTATAGCCTCTAGTTGTCATTGCATTGTTTACTCACTTTACCTTGTCCTTGGTCCTTTACTCTCATTCTTTCTTGGTGCTCACTCCTAGACTTTGCAACATGATCTCTACTGCCTCTATTTGTCAGCCGTCATTGTTCTCTCTTGTTTCGACTAAGAAAATATGCTCCGTGTATCTATTCTTGTTTCTCTTCTTGGCACAGGCTGGCAGGCCGATGACGGAGGCTATCCACGTGCAACGCTGTAAGCTGCCCACTGCAAGGACTGGTCAGATGCCAGACTGTACACACAAGGGGCAGACCGGATAACATAGCCGACTGCGCCAAGGCCCGTCCCGGACCCGAGGGCCAAAAACGAAGAAACGTGGCAAACTATTGCCAGTGCTCCCTGCTGTGGACTGGAGAGAACCCAAGGTCCCCCTGTAAAAGCTGCATCCCGACATGGTGTGCCATGGCAACATTTCTCACTTGTATCTTGACTCGTGAGAGCGGCGCATACATGTATGTATGTAGATATGTCTCCATGTCAGCCCGATTGATGGCATGCAGATAGAGAAAAATGTCATGGCAGAAAGCGGTGACGCAAAGAGTCAGAAGCAAATTAGAGCATTCCAAGGACATGCCCGCATGATGGTGGTGTGAGGAGCATCGAGTGCTTGCAAACAAGAGACTCATTTTGCAGTCGCTTGCATTGCATGTGTGATAAGCCCAATAAGTATGTATGTGTGTAGCCTCTACCACCTTGGCCATCAGCTGGCACCTTTTTTTTCTTTTCTTGTTTTTTTTTTGGTGTGTGTTTCCGCCTGGCCTTTGTCTCTGTACTTTGATGTCGCTGTGTAGCAGCCAAGATGCGACACAGACTGTGACTTTGAGCCGACGCCCTTTTCACATCATGGCTGCTACTTGATTTACATGTTTTTGGCGCCCTCCCTGGTCCAAGGCATGACCAAGAGAGGCAAAGGGCAAGGGACAAGTCGTTGCAAAAAGAAAGTGGGAAAAGCACTTTCCACCGGACCGGAAGAGACAAAAAGTAAAGTCGAGGACGCTTTTGGTCGAGACAGGTCAAAGACAATGCGAGTAGAGAAGGAGCCAAGTCATCAGCCGTGGCCTTGGACGCAAGGAAGATGTGAACCAGCCGAATCCATTGACTACCTTTGACCTCCTTGTTGTGGGAAGACATGCGTAAATAGGTGTCAATCCAAGACGGGAAAAGAATGCCATTGGCTCGTCATTTCTGGTTTCCTAGACTTATCCAGAGGGCTTGCTATAGCTCCCTTTCTTGTTTTTGTGTTATTATCTCTATCATTTAATTTTTTGGAAAGGGGGGGGGGAACCTCGCTGCGATCCTAAATAATGAGTAATGAGTAATGAGCATCGACATGGCCAGAGGCTGCTTCCAGGGCGCTTTGTTGCGAGGCTGTGCAAACAAAGGGGGGGAGGGGACACGATGTTTTGTTTTGCCAGATTATACAATTTTCTTCTTCCTTTCCTCGACGTGGGCTTATGCAGGTAAAACCAAGGACCAGCAGGCAAAAAACCAAGGGCCAGCAAACAAAGGAAAGAGGCTGCAACGGCTTTTTGTCAGCAGGCAGAGTAACATGGAGCTGCTGCTACGTTGGATTTGGCCATGGCTGACGTGCGACAGTGCCATCTGACAAACGCCTGTGCCTATCCAGGCGGTGAGTCATGATGGTGCAAAAAAAAAGAAGAAGAAGAAAATAAAAAATAAAAAATAAAAAATAGTCATCACCATAGCTGAGGTGGGTGATGGGGCGACTTGGTTGATTGACTAGCTAGGTGGCGGCTTGAGCACCTTGTCTCGGCCGAGCGCAGAAGCAGTAGCAGACGGAGATTTCCCCTTTGAGGAGGGCAATGTAGAGTGACTCGGACAAAGTTGGTGCATCACAGCTTACAGCAGACCTGTCACGCACTCAGTGCCTTGCATCAATATTATCTACAGCGCTTGTCTGCCGTCTTTGCACTGCAACCGACGGGCCACCGCTTCTTTGCCAGCTGGCCGTCTGTTTCAGTTGGACCTGGCTCTGGTCGACAGCAAAAGTCTGCAACTTGAACCATGTTGGGCCAGGTTGGAAGCAGCCTTGATGAGGCTTGACGGGCGACAAGGAGGTGCCTCGGGCCTCTAGAGCAAGAGCCGAGCCGTTGAGCGGCGTTGCAGCACAAGGGCAAATTTGCCACGAGCGTGCGGCTGAGGCGACAGTGAGGCCTCTGGAGTCGTCGATGCAGCCTAGTGCCAAGGTGCATTCATCTTGTTGGCCACGGGCGGCTGAGGTTCTTTTTGTCTTGCTGCTGCTCTTTCGCCTGGTGTGGGTAGCATTTTGCATTTTTTCCAAAGCAGAGTGGCCGTCTTGCCTGTCAAACATGACGTCTTTCCGAAAGCGGCAAGCAGAGCCGCTAGAGCCGCAGCCGAGAGCAAGAGGGAGCAGATGCAGTGGGCGTATTGGTGAGCGTGTGAGCGTGTGAGCGTGTATACCCAGTGTATAGACGTGCATCTATGTACTAGTACTATGTATGCGTGTGCGTCTACTACAAGTACTGCTAGCAGTAGTAGTAGGCATGGATACTAGTACGCAGCAGCGTTTGACGAGGCGCCACCTCTGCGCCATGCTCCCGCAAACCGCTCCTCAATCGACACAGTCAATGGTTCGGTTCGTGCTGGCCTTGCATTCTGCACGCGAGACACTGTGCCGCTCAAAAGACGCCCCGAGCCAGCTGGGAACGGGAGCGTGCATTCCGACCGACCCAGAGGCAAGCGACTCATCTCAGGCCACAGCGGAAGCCAGCGTCTGTGTCCCAAGTGTGTCGGCGCCAAGCCAGACTGTGCTCTTTGTTGCACTGTGCTGCATGCGAGGCAGCCTGGTGTTTGATGTTGCGCACTGCTGCTGATACCGTCGACATTGGGCCATTTGCTCCAGCACGCGCACACGCCATGCACTCGACTCGACGCTCTCGTCTTCATCTCGACGCGCTCATGTCCAACTCGGCACCTCGACGCTACCACCAACCACTTCCTCGATGCCGTTTTTGCTGCATCCTGCCATCACCTCGGCTTTGCCAAGTCCCTACAGGGGACTCACAAAACCCCCTGATTGCCGCTCCTGCTTCTCTTGCCGTTTCCGCTGCAGCTGCCGCCCGGGGCACCATGGCTTGCTTCGTCGGGCTCCTGCTGCCGCCCGTCTCCAGACTTATCACAGATCTTCCACTCTCTCCCCAAGGGCGAGGCCGGGTCTCAAGGAGGGGAGGGGGGTGGCGTCCCAAGTCGAGCAAAAGCCGGTACACGGACGGGGGTACGTATACAACTGCGAGCCGCTATGTGCTGCCGCGACGGAAATTCCAATTTTCTGGGAAAGCTTAATGACATGACGGGCTTGCTGCCAGTTACCGGCTGCGGCGACTGTACCTCTGCTCCCTGGCCTCTACCTCGCTCTCTATCTCCAAGTCTATCTGTCCAATCCCCATGCATATCCGTCTCTATCCCCCATGTCTAAACCCCCATGTCTACCTCTCTTTTCTCCTTGGCCATCTACTAGCTAGACAGTCAGTCCCTAGCCAAGTGTTGGCCGAGGGGTAGGGGGGAGGCAGAAAAGTCATGGGGGAAGCAGTAGGAAAAGTAGCAGGGGAGTAGTAGGGGAATCGTAGCACAGTGATAGGGGAGTGATAGGGCAGTGGTAGAGCCCGAGGTAGGGTCCCCTACCAGTACAGGGTCCGAGTACCTGCAACATGTATGCCGATCCTCCGGCTGCATGACCGACGCGACTTGGGACGAGATCTCCTCAGGCACATCAGCTCTGTGCCTTGTCTACACCCCCTGCAGGCTCGCCCAGGCTCGGGCAGCCTTGTGTCACGATACATGGTCGCCATGCGTTTCCGAGGCCCTCAGACGTCGCCTCTTACTCTTATACGCGGCTCGTGTCAGCTGACCACGGACGTGCGCAGCAGCCGCCTTGAAACTCTCACTATGCCTACGCCAAGCGCCAAAGTGCGACGGCTGCGACAGGGAAACAATTTCTAGACATGCTGTGGAAGCAATGTTGCAACTCCAAGCCCAAGGGTGGGTGTGCGAGTCAGAAGGGAGCCAAGAGAGAGCCTCACCTGTGTATCCTGACAGCTTGGTCTTGGGTTGCTGTCGTTTGATTGACGCCACCAAGTATCGGTACATGGAAGCAGTCTCTTATTAATCCCTCCCCTGCCCTAACTGGCCTGCTACAACCAGGGCCTGTCCCCAGCCACTGCTACAGAGCGAGCGCCTTTGTTGCAGACAAGCCGAGCTCGGGCACTGGCCTGTCTTGACCAGGTCAGACACAATGGGGAGACTGACTGCAAGGTCAAATTGCCTGCAGACGGGTTGTCTCTAGTTTCTCTTTTGTTTCTTTTTTTTTTTTCGGGGGGCGCCTGCCATCTGTCCTCGACAATGCATTGGCATTGACGAGGACATTGCGCCCTTTGTGAGGAGTTGACTCGTCTTGTCCCAAGAGCCAAATTGACAAGAAGAAAGACGACAGCAATTTGAGTCCATCAATTAATGCAGCCCAGGATACGACTCTCAGGTTGGTGAGTCGTTGAGATTTGATGCTAGTCTTTCCCCCCACTCCCCGAAAAAGAAGGAGAGGAGAAAAAAGGAAAGAATCTTGGAAATAGTAAAAGAAATAGTAGTAGTATTAGTTACAAGACAAAAAAAAAGTGAGACATGCAAGGGCAGTAGACGATGGCAATTCGATCAGATCTCTCCAAAAGCCAGCCGGTCGGTGTGCGACTACTTAGTAGTAGTAGTAAGTAACTAGTGCAATGTACATTACGTGTGCCCTTGGGCGCTGATGATTCAGGGCGATGGGTCGTTTACTCCATGCGACTTGAACTAATAGTTCAGTCTGATGAGATGCATCTACAAGCACAGCGCATACACAGTCTTGGTGGGCTCCCTGGCCAGCAAGGACTCGGGTAGCACCATGTAGAGGTCAGGTGGCTGCTTGCCTGCATACACACAGAGTAATGGAGTAATGGGCATGGGATTTATATAAAATATATATATGCAAGCTGCTAGGCCATGGAATGATTGCTGCAGGCCGCTAGTCAGTCGGCGCCATGTACACATTGCCTCAATACAAACATGGTTCTAGATGACAAGAGATCCAATTATAGCCACAGCTATAGCCAGCACAGCGCCCAAAGCTGGAGCCGGGATCAGGCCGGCCCGCGAAGCTTGAGCTGCATGGTGAGAATGAGATTGCGGTCAGCAAGGAGGCGCTGGACGGCTGCATGCAAAGAAATACAAACAAAGACAGACGCAAAAAGGCTCAGTGGTCGTGCCAGTGTCTCGTCATCAGGAGCAGACGAGGTTGCCGAGCCATGCATGTCCCAGCTGATAATATTTCTTGTCAGTAATTCATGTACGAGAACGGGGTTATGAGGTCACTGCAGGGGCTTCCATGAGGGAGAGAAAGAGGATAAGCCTCAGCTGGTGAGCCGTGCGGGCCGTCCGGTTGTTGTCTCTCCTCGTCGCTCGTTGCCCGCACTGCGACTGCGCCCGCTGCCAAGTGCCCTCTGTTTGCTGTGTGTGGCTACAAGACCCGAGAGCGCGAGGTGTGCATGTCACAGAGGGCGGCGACAGCGCGCGCGCGCACACACACACACAAGAGGGAGAGAGAGGGAGACAATGGATGAGGCACAAAAAAAAGGAAAATAAAGAAAAAGGCCGGCGGAGCACCAACAAGGGGGCCTCTGCGAGGCACAAGCGGACAAGTGCAGATACGCATGTACCGCTATGTAATGGGTGTACATACATTAGTAGTGCATGTAGTACATTACACACACGCATGGAGCTCGCACAGTGGCTTCCGTCCAAGGTGTATAGCGGGCGTGGGCGCACCCCTTTGGGGGCTCCAGAGGGCGGCTCTCTGCCAAAGTTGGCCAGACTCCAGTGGCCCCGAGGCGCCAGAGGCCCCAACGAGGCCCCAAGGCACCGAATTCGAGGTGGGGCGCGAGGGGTGGGAGGGGTGTGCACTGAGCACTCGACGCCGCGGGCGATTTGATTCGTGCTGGTCACGCTCTTGGGCTCGGTCTTGCGTGGCTGCGGATATATCGAATCGACAGGCAGGCAACGGCCACAAATGTTGCGCCATGGCACAACGCAGTCGCCTCGTGGGTGGGTACGGGCGCTGCTGTGGTGGATGGGCGCTGTATGGGTGGACTCATGGGCGCTGGAGGGCTTGTAAACTCAGAAGCCACGGGGGGCGCAGGTTGCGCTACAAGAGAACCTACCGACAGGCCGGCGCTGTGGCTTGCGTGTCTACGATACATGGTGCGACTGCCATTGCCACTGCTACGTCCCGTCTACCGACTACTACTACTACTACTACTACTACTACTACTACTACTACTACTACTACTACTACTACTACTACTACTACTACTACTACTACTATACTAGTAGTAGTAGTAGGTGGCATCGTGGGCATGATCTTATGCCCTGCAAGATGGATGGACATGTCATATATTCATCCAATAGCAGCAGTAGGAGGAGGAACAGTAGTAGTGGTAGTAGTAGTAGTGGTAGGAGGAGGAGGAGCCATGTGTATATACTACATGGTGCTGCAGGGGCACGACTGAGCAATGGTACCTGCCTAGTAGTGGTAGCAGTCGGGCAAGAAGAGGCGGTACATGTATGTGTACGACAGACACGACAGACATGTACCTGCTAGTCCGAGGAGGATGTATGCTGGGCGCATGTACAGCTGGGCGGGCAATGTACTTGCGCCTCGTGCTAAGACGGTGCATCAGCGGTAGGCCCCTTTCCCTTTGCCTCGTTGTGCCAGCATCCACGATCCATCGGAAACAAGGTACCGGTACGCGGCGGGTGCAGGCCTGCATGGCCTCGGAGGCTGGTACCCTGTACGGCGGCCGGGTTCACAAGCAACGCACGGGGGAGGAGGCTCTCGCTGAGGCTTGCGCATTCATCCATCCATCATTCTTGCATCTGCTACTAGCGTTGCTAGCAGCGTGGCCCATGCCAACGGAGACGCCCCCCATGTTGGAGGCGCCATGTATCCCTACCTCCCTACATCAAGTCATTTGCATGCTGCGCCAGGGCCCTCCTTTTTATTCTCCGTCGGCCCTGACTCTTCGCTCTGTCTCCCTCCGTCTTGTACAACCATCGTCTCTCTTCCTACTTGAAGCCCTGCGTCCCCCCGCGCTCGGATCCAGACTCTCTTTTCCCCTTGCTTTCCTTCTTGATTTCTTGTTGCATTTGGCCCTTGCTACTGGCCTGTCGCTCTCGCTACTTGCTTGGCTTTTCCATTCTCCATAGCAGCCGCCTCTCATTCTTGCATCGCTCACGACGATCCCTGTTTCTTGTCATACGCAAACTCGGCCTGCCTTTGTTGCCTTCTGTCTACTCTGCCTTGTTGGCGCCGAAGCCCCTTCATTGTTTGTCTCGACTCGACTCGAGGCCTTGATCAGACATAAAGCCCTCTAGCCGAGGCCGCAACTATTGCTTTGATAGCTGTGGTTTGTTGTTAGATTCTACCCTCTGGTTACCACACTGCTACTTGACAATGTAAGTGTTGAGTCACTGCACCCAGGTTCTGGCTTTTTTTTTTTACTTTCCTCTCTCTGGCGTGTAAAGACATTCCCATGCACAGTGGTGCTAACCCCGAGTTTTCAGCCACGTTTGAGATCAACACCCCCGTTGGCAGCCACCATTATGGATCAGTCATACGGAGAGGGATCCCTGGGGAGAGCTCAGCGAAGCCTTTCGACATCGGCCCCAGTGCCAACGCCACAGGTTGACAACGATGGCATGACGGAGACGGACGTGCAAATGACGCAGCCGCCCCCTAATGAAGCAGAAGCCAACAATGCCATGCACGCCTGCCAGGTCTCGCCCCGCCGCTGCGAGGCTGCTGTTCGCCCGCCGTCGCCGGGCTCCTCGTCTTCCTCATCATGCCCTTCATCAGACTCGGGCCGCTCCTCACGAAGCACGTCGGCAAGCTCGAGAAGCAGCGTGAGCCGCAGGTCGAGCCGCCGATCAACTCACCACAACTGCCCTTTGGAGCCCCCGGTGACACGCTCTACCCTGAGTGAACTAGACGTTTCCAAGATTATCCACAACCCCAAGCTGCGCCACGACATCAACTTTGATCCCGAGTTGCATTTTAGGCCCAACATGGACGGCGAAAAGGGCCGCAAGAAGCAGGACAGGGCCAATCAGTTTTGGCGGGCCCTGACTGAGCAGCTGGCCGAGTTTATTGCCCAGCCTGCCCAGTTTTACCAGAAGCACGGCGCCACAAATGACTGGACACTGCCCGAACTGCTCAAGGCTGTCAAGGACATTATTCTGACGCTGGTGCCTCAGCGCGACCGCCCGCTGGTTGAGGAGGGCCTGAACCTGGAGCTGCTCATGCAGCAGTTCTACAAGGGAGTGGCCGACTTGGAAAAGCTGGCCCAGTGGCTGTCGCGGGTGCTCAAGTCGCACTGCGCGCCCATGCGCGACGACTGGGTCGACACCATGTACACGCAGCTCAGCAACGGCAACCGCAACGATGATCTCGACGAGCTGGTGTCGGGCATGCGCAGCCTCCTCAGCGTGCTCGAGGCCATGAAGCTGGATGTGGCCAATCATCAAATCAGGTGCTTGCGGCCCATTCTCATTGAGGACACGACGCAGTTTGAGCAAAAGTTTTTTATGCGCAAGATTCACTCTGGCAAGGTTGACGTGGACCAAGCCCGGCAGTGGTACCTGGATGCTAGCACGCTGGCTGGGGATGCCACGTCTAGCAACTTGGGCGACATGGGCCTCTTTTTTGGGGCCTTGACGCGCATGGTGATGCCGTCGACTGCCGAGCGCCGCTTGCCCAGCACCTTCTTGTTTGATGAGGAGCGCATCATGAAGCTGAGGTCCGACATGGTGGATGCCGTCAACCTTGAGGTGTGCATGCGCATGCACGATGATTTGGAGAGAGTTGGACGCTTGTCCAACAACCTGCTTGGCGCCTGTCGCTCTCTGGAGCGATCGCCCAAGAGCAAGCGGTGCAGCGCTGACTTTGATTTTAATACGCCTCCCTCAACTTCTCGTCCATCTAGCCTTGTCCTCAGCCAAGACAACTCGGCCTCGTCTTCGGCCAGGTCGTCTCTTGTGCTGCCGTCGTATCTGACGCCCGACAGCGGCGAGTCACGAACCAACTCGCGCAATCTCTACAACTCGCTCATTGCTCTGCTGCAATCTGCAACGCCCACGTCGCGCCCCTATGCCCGTTGGACAGAGCTTGCGCCTTCTATGGCTATGCAGGTGCTTCACTTTAGCGGCGCACCGCTTGAAATGCTGGAAGCCTTTGAGGAAAAGCTGACGGAAAACGTCTGCGGAACAAGCTCGCAGCTGTTTCTTGAAATCGAAGAGTCGGTCCGCCGTCGCTTAATGACGGAACTGGCGGCTCGCGTCGGCTCCTTCAAGGACCTTTCTGGCGTCGCTCTCTTTGCTAAAGCTACTGGAAGCCGTCCTTCCACGAATGGTTTGGGTGCCTCGATGACGCGTGAGACGGATTCCCCATCTCGCGATGGCCAGACTGGAGGCATCGAAGACATTGTCACGCGCCTCGCTCATCTCGGCATTGTCCACTGGCGAGTCTGGGGCCCTCTGGTGTACCACTATGTCGACATGTCTGAGCAGGGCCTGGCCAATCAAATCTGAGCCCCCTTTGTGGCTGGCTACTGCCCTTCCTCACTTGATAATGTGAGACACTTGGACTCGTCTCCTTTTACACTGCTGCGTCTAGCCAGTTCAGACGCATTGTCAGCCATTATTCTAGACATGTCTACTGCTGTTTTATACCAGCCTGCCTCAAGGCACCCGGCGTTTTGTATTTATGGTGGGACAGGCTACTTAGACTGGGAGTCTGGAATCCGAGGGAGGCACTTTTGTTATCTGGTGTATACAACAAGTATTGTTTTGCTACTTTGGTTTGCATTGGCTTTGTCTCGAGGTGTTATTGATTTTTTTCATGGGATGGTTTCAAGTACTCCTTTTTCTGCCACTGCCTTTTTTTCTCGGTTGCATATGTTTTGGTCGCCAGCGGTGATTGTTGGTACTGTGTTACACCGGAACACGGGGCGTTTGGTTGATTCGGAGACGGGGGTTTTTTTTTTCTTGATTCAAACCGTGGTTACATAGTCATAGGCACATGAAAACAAAGAAATTTGTTGCTTAATGTCGTGCGTGTCTGTCGGTTGCGTAATGAAAACAAGAGTGTCGCGATGGGTGTGACGTGATGCATAAATAGATTCAAGGTCAAGGTCTGGAGGGTTAGTGAGAAACGGGCTGAAGTGGCGGGTCAAGGGTTTATAAGTCTTTTGAGGCGTCGGCACTTATCCACCAAGCCGAGCATGTTGCATGATGGGTGCTGGAGTGCAGAAATGCACTTGGAAGAGGGAGCCTCGAGTTTGACCATGGCTAGCCCAGGGGCCTGGCTACTCAACGGATGAGACGCGGCATAATGGGCTCGGTGTCAAGCGGTGCAATGGAAGAGAAATGGAAGCGTAATCTTGTTCCACGGCGTGTATATTCATGCTTGCAAAGTGAATGCTTCCAATTTCAAGACGGTGGGGATAAGGAGGGGAGAGAGCCAAAAACCTGTCAGGGGAAAAAAAAAGGGCCGGGGGGGGTGGTGTGTATGGGCGTGGCCAAGGGAAGCGCAAAGCCAGCCCTCTTCGTTTACCCTTTGGCAGATTTTTAAAATTGGCTACACGCCTTGCTTCTTTTTTTCGTCTTCTTTTTTAAATTTTATAATTTTAACCAAGCAAGCTTAAAAAAAATGCTAATACTGTCCTTGTCCCGCGTGGCGAATGGGAGACGCGCAGACTACCCAAACGGGAAATACCTCCATGCCCTAGAGTGACTTGACGCGCGGGGAAGTAGACGAGCAAGAATTCAAAGTAGAGTTTTTTTCTTTTCTTTTTTTTTTTTTGTCTTTTTATTAAAGGGGGGAAAAAACTGATTATATTGATGGGTTTGGTAAAGAGGGAGGGGAGGAATGGAAAAGGTGTTTAACAACTTGGTCGCACGGGCAGAAGGAGAAAGGGGCGACAAGGTGCATGAGTCGCGGCCTTTTTTTTTTCTACTTTCTTCATCTTCTTCATTGTCTATTTGCCTGCCTTCAAGCATTACGTCTTCTTCTTCCTGCTGTTTCATTAAAAAGCCATGTACGGACAAGTGGCAAGTAAAACTAGGACAAAGTCATGACTTGCAAAGGCCTACAGCAGGAATCAATGAGCCCTTGTTAATTCCAGATACGAGCGCGCACCTCTTCGTCTCTCTTCTTCTTCTTCTTGCGTGCCTGGTTCTTATTAAATAGCAGTCGAGCTACTGGCTTCGCATTGTTGGTCTCCATGGGCCAACCCAGCCACCACTGCAAATCTCAGGAGAAAAGGGGGCCAGAGTATTCCAAGGCAACACGGTCCCTTGCCTCGTAGTATCCTTTCTCTAGTTACCTTTAACAATTCCTCTTGATCATTCGCCATTACTGCAAAATTCCAAGAGAAATGGGGGGAAAATGTTCCAAGGGAACAGAGTCCCTTGCCTCATAGTATTCCTCCGCAGCCACTTCTGCGATGCCTAATGCCCTCTTTGTACATGGAATAGCTAGTGATAAATAAAAAGTCCAAGTTTACACCACGCGTGTGGGAAAGGGGTGAGGGGTATCAAAGGGAGCCGTGCCTCTCCCTACAGGCCACCAAATGCCCCCTTGTTGACCAAGAATATGCTTATAACCCAAGCTGAGAGATGATAGAGACAAAAGTGCCCACCTCAAGAATATAGAAAAATGAAGAAAAAAAAACAAGCCTGGCATGGTAGATGCAACTCTGAACAGGGTAAAGATGAGGAAGCAAACTCAAGACAAAAAGGCTGGTGGTATACATGCAATGGCCAAAAGAAAGAAAAAAAAAGACTTGCTCGCCTGGCTGCAATGGCTACAAGACAAAAAATGGACGGGAAGGCTCATCGAGGGCTAAGGGGGCTCTTGCCGAGCCCCTGGGATCGACGCAGTCGGCTCAGCTCCTCTTCTAGCTTGCGGCCGCGGGCACGCTCCTCCTGTTTGTAATGTCAGCATTCTTGGCCCCATCAACTGCCAGGGCGACTTGGAAATCGTCAACGTACCCTGAGGTCCTCTTGAAACCTCTTCCTCTCTTCTCTCATCGTCGCCCTAAACTGCTCGCTCAACATGGACGCTCCAGCCCCGGGCCTCCCGCCTCCGCTCAGGCCAGGGCTTGCCTTGAGACGCTCGCCATCCAGCTCTTCCTGCAGCTTGGCCACCTTTTGCCGCGCCTTTTGCGCCTCGGCCTCGAGCGTCGTCTTGGCCGACAGAGCCTCGTCCAGCTTGGCCTCGAGATCCAGCCTCTCGCGTTCCGATCCTATCGTCTCCTTGGTAATAGTCTCGAGCTCCTGCAGCGTCGCCGCCAGCTCCTTCTTAAGCTTGTCCACCTGACTCTGCAGTTTGGCTGCGTCGCCGCCGCTCTTGATGGCTGCTGCATCGGCAGCGCGCTCTGCACGGGATCCATATGCTCCGTCCAGCTCCGCCTGGGCTATTGTCAGCTCCGTCTTGAGCTCCACCAGAGTCATGTTGAGCTGCTCCAGCTCTTCGTCCTTGGCCTTGGCCGTCTTTTCCTTGTCAGACAGAGACGCCGTCGTCTCCTCCAGCTCGCGCCGCAAGATTCGAGCATTCTCTTCTGCAATCTCCTTTTCTGCAGACAAGGAGTCGAGCTGTGCCTCCATGCCCGCCAGCTTTTGTGTTGTGCCCTTGCCGCCCGTTTCCACGGCAGCCAGATTGCTTTGGGCTTGCATGAGCTGACTTTCTAGAGCCTCCACCTTGGCATTGAGTTGCTGACTCTGCTCGGCCTGTGCCACGGCAGCAGCTCTCGATGATTCTTTCGTGTCCTCGAGATCCGTCAGCGCCTCAGACAGCGTGGTTTGAGCCTGCAAGGCCTCCTTTTCCGCCTGTGCCAGCAGCTCACGGGCCTGTTCCAGCTCGGTCTGTTTCCCCTTCAACTCGTCCTCCTTGTCCGCGTCAGACTTGTTGTTGAGGTCACGTTGCTGCTTGATCTGTCTCTTAAGCACGCCCTTTTGCTCCTTCAGAGTGGATGCCTGAGATTGCAGCCATTGGACTCTGAGGGAAAAGGCCCCAAGAGTATATGGCTCAGAGGCATCAAACGCCTCGTCCTCCGACATGTCCTCGTCGTCTTCAACCCCCTTATCAACACGCATTTTGCGGCGTTCCTCCTTGCGCTTCTTGGCCTCGGCAAATCCATTTTGAATGCTTTCCCAGAGGCTCTCCAGTACCGGCCCCGTCTCCTCAGCCTGCCCCTTTGCCTTGCTCCCTGCAAACTGCGTCTCGGCCAGACGGAGCGAGTCCTCGAGATACTGAAGCTGGGCTTGCGTATCCGAAGTGGGCGGTATCGGCTTCGGAACATAGTGTGGGTCCGTCAACATGAGCATGTCTCTAACCTGGAGGTTAAAAGACTCGATTCGCTCCCCAACATCGTCTCCTGTGCTCGACGACTCTTGCTCAGCCTGTACTGCCACCAAACCGCTTTCTAGATATTCCATTTGGCTCTTGATTAAATCTTGTTGCTTGGTTTCCCGTGCGCTCTTGGCAGAAGGGGGCTCCAAGTAGCCCTTGTTGACGTCGGGGTTGAAACGGATAATCGTTTCTCTCAAAGACACATTAAGGTTTTGCAGCTTGTCAATTAGAAAGTCGGTCTGACTGCGTAGCTGTGCATTCTCCTCGCGGACACGCTCCATCTCCTCACGAAGTTGGTAGGTTTGCTCGCGAATAGGTGATTTGAGGGGTATCTCAATAACGTTTTTGGTCTGTTGCTTGTTGATCTGGAGGCCCTGAATGCCGTCAAATTGGTACATGGCGCCATCTTCAATCGCATTCTCGTCCCCATTTGGGTCCAGGCTGTTCCTTCCCAGAGAATATGTGTACATGCTTTCGGGGCTTCCTGGAATACCATTCATGGGCTGGCCAAGCTGCGGCGGCGTCTTCTTCTTTGAAGCCTTGTGGGTGAGTTGAAGAATACCGGCAGTGTGCTCCAAGAGTCGACGTTGAGGCGCCATGAGCCGCTTCTCCAGGTTGAAGAGCTCGGCCGCTAGCACCTCGCATCTGCGCTCACAGGCTTGACTTTCTCGTTGGGCGTCGACCGCATTAGGGTCGTCGAGTTGGGCAGAGCCAAAGAGCTTCGTCATGGACACGGCGGCATCCCTATACTTTGACTGAATGGCCAGGTTTGTTCGGGTAGAGTCTATGCGCTGCCTGAGGAGTTGAGACTGCTTCTTGAGGTCATCCACCTCTTCCTGGGTCAAGATGTCATAGTTTTTACTGTCAGAGAGAGCCGTCTCGGTGAGCAAATGAACCTGAATTGGGTCCTTGAGGTCGGCGCGGGCAGCTGGCCGTGGCTGGCTTGTCGTCGGCTGCGAGACAGCAAAGGTCAGCCAAGGGGAGAGCAATGATGGATGCAATACACTGACAGGACTGAGGCCCAAGGCATCCTTGGCGAAGCCATTTGCGCCATCTCTTGTATAGCCATCCTTGGCAGCAGCAGCAGCAGAGGGTGGTGATGGATTCAAACCACGATAGGCCGGCATGTAGGCATTCATGGCGGTGGATAGCGAGGTGAGGGCCGACGCCGAGCAGCTTGTGTCGTCTCAGGTCGCCATGTGGTGGTGACGAGACGACGGTGCTCTTGTCGCGAGAAATGGATTCGAGGGCGGCAGGCTACTCTGCTCTTGTTGCTGCTCCTCTTCTTTCTTCGTCCCCTCCCCCCTCTCTTTCCTTGTTCTTTTCTCTTTCCCCCCTGAGATTCGGCCCGTTGCTCCTGCAGTATCGTACGCAAAGGCAGCCTCTGGGCAGGTGAAGCGCAGCAAAGCACAGGACGTGTATGGAGGCGCAGCTGGGGCGACGCGAGTCGACGAGTGCATGAGGGTGATTTGCAGGCCTGAATCGGGAGACATGGAAAATCTACAAGTCGGAAAAAGGAGGCTAAATTTCAGCGCCTTTCCTCATGGGTGGTTGGCCTTTACATTGCTTGGTGGGGCTCGCTGGTCAATCAACGGGCAACTGTGGCTCCCCCGCCTATCTCAGCCGGTACGTACCCGTCGGTTCCTGCGTCTACATGAGCCCACATGAGTTACGATACGAATACGTGCCGAGACAGCCAACGGCTGAACCGCCGCATCGGTTCGCGACTCTATGACGCTGCTGTCTTGTCCCTCGCTACCTTGAATCAACAACCTTGTTTTGCTTGCACTGCAAGCTCTCCATCTGCCTCCTGACTCTTGGCAGCTTGAAGCATGCACCGTGAGAAAACTACTAGGTAATGTCTGTGCACGCACAGCCCTTGTCAAATACTCGTCTTCCCAACTAAAAAGCGGCCAATGACCACTACCGCCGTCTACAGCGCCTCCCGGAACTGATCCACAATCTGCTGCCCCATGGTGCGTCTTCTGTCCGACCTCTGCGACCCTGGGCCGTGACTCTGCAACGCTGACGACACGGCTGAAGCCCCATTATCGCTCTCGAGCCTCCGCCGCAAGCCTTCAAATTCGGCACTTCGCTTATTGGCACTCATTCCCACCATCCATGCCGGCACCCGCCAGGCAACAAGCGACGTCGGGAAGACACCGCCGCGCCAGGCATGACCCACGATCCAGCCAACCGCCGCCCCGACAACAGAGCCAGGCCACTGCAGCAGCGCCAGATGCAGCGCAATGAGGTACTGATACGACTTGTCCGAAAAGGTCATGCCCGAAAAGGGCTCGTCAAGGGGCGACGTGGCGATGCGGTACTTGTACATGTGCGGCACCATGGCGTAGAATTGGGCCAGTGCAGCGAATATCAGAGGCGTCGGCCCCGCGGGCATGTAGTTGAAGAGAGACGCCGACAGTGGCCGGAGAATAGTCATGATAAAGGGAGGAATTACGGCCGTGAGGACCGAAGACACGGCAAGAAAGGACTGACACGGTTAGCAGTGCCAATACGCCATCAAGCAACAGGCCACCAGGCATACCGCGTATTTGCGAGGACCCCAGAGCCGCTCAATGCTCCTCAGATTGTAGAGCGTCATTGCGGCAAAAAAAGCTTCCACAGAGTTTGTGCAGCAGAGCTGGTACACCAGCAGCCTCCAGAATTGACGGTAGCGCCATATGTGGGTGTCAATAATGATGTAAAAGTAATGCTTCATGTCGAGCATGCTGGCGGCAATCGAGGCTGAAACGAGGCCCAAAACGGCCAAACGGCTGACGGGCGCATTGGTGAATGTCATGGCTGCCACTCATGTTGCGACTGCAAATGGCAGCGGCAAGGGCAAAGCCAACAATCAAAGTCGTCAAGGATGGTCGTCTTGTTGAGAATGGCCATGTTGGCCATGGGCCATTTGGACAAGCGGTAACATCTCGTCTAGTGTCACGTGAGCGCTGCGTTGCCGCCAGGATCCAGCCTGGCTGACGCCGCCGAAAGCAACAACCTCGGCCGCCAATTGGGCCTATTGCAGGTAAGCGGCCGCTGCTTGCAATCAGGCCTCCTTGCAAGCAACAGAATGAGCCCCAGGGCCGCGCTTCCGCCTCGGTGATTGGGGTACTTGGCCCAGTGTAACTGCCTGCTGGCCCCCGCCCCAGCGTCCAGTCCGAGGCACGCCGCCGCCAATCAGGCTTTGAGGCACCCCTGAGTGACCTCATCGCATCCGACTTCACGTCTTCCTGTCATGTTTTGATATCCCCAAACTTCATCTCGTCACGGCCGCTCCTTTGATATATATCTTTCATCTATTGGTTCTGGAATAATCCCTTGGTTTTTTTTCTGGCAGCATTAGTCGCATCCCCAGAGGCAGAGTGCTCCATACAGAACCTGTTGACTGGGCCGGAATTGGACAAATCTCTTTGCTCCTTCTTCCTCTCTAACCACCCTCTCCAATTATCGCAAAAGGCCATGCCCCTAGCAGACTTTGGCTCTCTGGTGCTCAACCACGCCCTCTTTCTCATCCATCTCGTCTACATTAGTCTTGCCTTTGCGCATGCCGAGTCTGGCCTCCTTGTCGTCCTCTACCTCGTTTCCAAGCTTCTCGCTCGCCGGCCTGAGGATCTCGACCCGGCTTTGTGGCAATCGTGGCCACCCGCCGCGCCCAAGTGGTGATGGGCGCCAGGTCATGTACACTTGAAGACGCTCACACTCGTTTCACACATCATCTCGGCTCCCGACTCGATGTTGTCTCACACTCGTGATAGAGACTCGCCCAAGCAACACACTGTCTTCTACAAGATGAAAATAGGCAACATGACATCAACAAGCTCATGACACTGCGGACATTTGGGCTGTATCAAAGCTCTGGGTTTCTTGTCGCTCGCGGCACGGCGCCTTGCTTGTCTCGCCAAAGTTACTCCCTTACCGGCCCTTCGCTTGTTGTGGTAACCTGACATGCAGTAAACATCCAACTTTCAAAGTAGCCAATGAGCCCGACATGCATCTTCAAAATTTTCTCGGTACGCATTACTCTGAGCAGCCCTTCTTGTGCACTCTGGGCCCGTCTGTCACGCGCCTAACCTTCGGTACAGTACATTTTGCACGCTCGCAAAACTTAACCCAACTTCTCACATCTTGGCAACAAGCGAAATCACTACCTATCCATTACCTATCAATGGCTGTCATTCACATATTGGGCATGTGTTTTTAATTTTCATCTTGCCCCAGAGGCCCGCTACCAACCGGTGACATGTACATAGACACATTAGTGGTACATACTAGTAGTAGTACTATACAGACATACATTACATATTTCTTATCAAATCATATATTGTCTTCCAAGGCGCTGAATTCTTCACTCCTCGATACCCCCAGCCACACTTGCTTCCTACGCCAATAAAATCCAACAGTTACGGCTAGACGTTCGGCAACCAGGTGCCAAGAGTCCCAGCGGCATACAGCATAATACGCCCTCAGAGTACAGCCTATATACTGCAACGCCATCAAAGGAAAACAGACCAAGGGTCGATGGCCAGCTATAGCTTAGCCTTGGGTGGTGCTTGACCGGCCGTAGCCTCAACATTGAGCGTCACCTCGCCCGTCTTGTTGCCATTGCCAAAGAAGATGACTTGGACCGTCAAATCATCCCTTGTAGAGAGGTAGTAAGACAGTCAGCTACCAGACATGAACCGTCGCAACGAGTGTCGAGTCCTACCGATATCTCCGCGCAAAGGGCGATGGAAGCGTGAGCAACGCGCAGACTTGTTCATCATTCGTTCCGCCAAGTGCATTGCGCACCAGATGCGTCGCCACATTCTGGTCCTTGACTATGAAGCGATTCTTGGCTTCCGGATCGATGCCCCATTGTTGGAGGCGAATGGGTGTCTTTTGGCCATCGACGGCGCTTTGTTGGCCCTGTTCAACGGGCAGCGGCTTGCTCGACGATCCAAAAATTTTGGCCCACGCATTGTCAAACTGCGAGCCCGATGACGAGCCCCGAGCCTGTGTCTCGATCCATTGGCCCACAAGACCAACAACCTCGTCATTGGTAAGCATTTCCCACAGGCCATCTGTAGCAAGGACGAGAAAATCGCCCTTTTCGGGTTCAACCTTGGTCCTTGTGATGACAGGCTCGGCCGTCACATAGGGAGGCGTCTGGAGCAAGGGAGACTGGTTGCGACCAAAAAAACTTGCATGCAACTCACGAGCCACCTCACGGCTCCATTTGTACACGGCATCTCCAAAGGCGCGCGTTGGCTCCAGGTTTCCCAGGACGCGACCGTTGCGCACCACATTATTCTCTCCTGGGTGCTCTTTGCGCATTCGCGCCACCTCGTTAGGATTGCTTCCCGTCTGGTCCTCTGATAGCGCCGTCGCCATCCACTTTCCCGAAGGTGTGCGTCGGCCCAGAACTGCACGCGAATCGCCGGTACAAGCGACACGAAGCAGCTTCGTTTTGCTGTCGTAGAATGACAATAGGGCACATGAGCCGGACAGAGCTGGTTGTAGCAGCTTGGCGGCAACAGTCTTGGATTTCTCCTTGAAGACCTTTTCCACACTCGTGTGCACAATGTCGTGATCGAGGCGATTGAAGCCATTCTTGATGGCCTGGTCAATGGCATCAGGGTCGGGGGAGCTGCTCTTTGAGGCTTTGTATGTCTCGTTGATTTCGCGGGCCACGTAGGAAATGAGCGACTCGCGAAGCGTGGCAGAAGTATTCCAGCCGCTGCAAGCAATGCTGTTAGCTTGGCTTTGAGCCTCTCGGCTTGCATCATGAGGCCACAGACGAATGGCCGTCGAATACCCCCCAAAACATCCAATCACTGTTGCCCTCCATGCCAAGCCCGGGCGCGCGATTGGGCAACTCGACAATCTTCTCGGCATGGTCGTCTTCGATTGGATCGTTGCTGGGCAGCTGGACCAAGTCGTATCGGGTGACTCCCTCGCCTCGGTTGACAGAAAAGGACTGCTCTAGTCGGCGCAGTTGGTGCGTGGCCTGCTCGGGGGTCAACATCTCGACAACACGACGGCCGTCGTCGCTCGTCGACTTGGATATTGGGCCGTCGCCCACTACAGTGCCCTGACTGATCTCGTCAGCCCCAACAACCAAGACTGTGCGAGTCGGAAGCGTATTCGCAGAGCCCTGTGTCGAGGTGAGGCTCTGGCCAACCATGGACCCCGCAGCAAGGCCAGACGAGTAGTATGAGTACCAGGCACCGTAGCCGACAAGAACACTGGAAATGAGCGCGACAGGGAGGCGGTGCAAGTACATGGAGGATGGCTTTGGCGGCTCATGGGCGCCGCCGTACCTGGAGCGTGGCGCGGAGCGTCCTCGGACCACAGAAGACGACGCGCGCCCACCAAGGCTGAGCGGGCTGCGAGACAGTCCCCGGACGGCGCTGATGTACGTTGAGGTCGTCCGGAAGGTCCGGAGAGCTGCGCGATGCATTGAGACTCTGCGTTGCTGGGCCCAAGAGGCAGGACGACGTGGGAGCTGCTAGTGGTGGTTAGGCGAGCTTCTCTGGCACGCTGGTCTAGCGCTTTGCCGACTGCTGCTACGTGCTTTGCTCAACTCGGTAAGCCCGGGCTACCCAGGCTTTCGTCCGTGGTAGCTTGCGTGGTAGCTCTCTGTGGTGGCTCTCTGTGGCCGCTGCTATTGCTTGCCAACGTCTAGCAATCCAAGAAAAGTCAAAAACACATGTTTGGCGCCATGTCGAGCTATAAGTGGGCGGCTACTAGTAGGTACTAGTACTACCTAGCCGCCCACTTATTGCAATTTAATAGGGGTTATGTTATTATGTTAGTGTGAAAAATAGTATTAAGATAACTAGGTGTCTTGTAATACCTAAGGGATAGGCGTAGCTTTAGAGCTATAATAAGTAAGCGGGAATTTATAATATTTATTTAAAGTTTTATCGCTATCCTAATACTATATATAAAGTATCGTGAATTTGCGCACTATCTAAACTTTAAGAATTAGGCTATATTACGAAATATTTACTATATTATATCTATATAGTATCTACTTTATTATTTAATGTCTATTTATTTAGATATAT
>NJET01000208.1:0-31188 GCA_002591415.1 Ophiocordyceps australis | reverse complement strand
TACATGTATATATTTATATATACATATAGATATATATATATATACCGAGCTTATAACAAGCCGGCAGACAGACTGAGAAATGGCATAGCGCAACGCCATGAGCATCGCCTCCCCGCCCAAGCCATGGACTCGTTGACGAGGCTGGGCCTCGGCCTCCCCCCTCTCCTCCACCAAGACGCCTCGAGCCACGTCTCCCACGCCCTCCACAGCCCCAACACCTTTCCCCCTCCCACCACTCCCACCAGCAACGCCTCCCTCCCCGCCGGCTTCATGGACACGCTGCTAGCCCACGCCGGCCAGGCCTCGCCGCTCATGCAGCTCCTCGTCTTTGTCTACCGCCAGCTCGGCACCCAGCTCGGCCTCGACCCATCCCTCGTGCTCACCGTGGTGGCTATCCTCTGGGGTCTGTGCAAGCTTGGCGCGCAGGGCTACGATTACGCGGCAGGGCTGGTGGAACGACACTTTACGTGTGCGATTTATGTATATGAGTTTGACTTGATTTACCTACAGCTTATGAAGTGGTTGTCGCAGCAGCCGTCGGTGCGGACGAGTAGATATCTCATGGCGCAGACGGTGTGGACGAGTGCGTGGGATGATGATGATGAAGAGGAGGAGGAGGAGGAGGAAGAGGGCTTTGGGGGAAAGAGTGTGGAAAAGGGGGATGGGGGCTTGGGCGGCGAGGGAGAGTTTGGCGAGAGACGCTATCTGAATTTTTCAAACCAGGCGGCGCGGTCGGTGAGTCGAGCCAGATGAAAGTTTGGGGGGGAAAACAGGATGAATCTAATTCTTTTTGCTTTTTTTTTTCTTTGCTCGTCTAGGGCCCGCGCTTCGTGCCGGCCATGGGAACGTCGACGTTTTGGCATGGCGGGAGTTATTTTCGTCTACATCGGCGCAAAGAGGCCGTCATGAGCCAGGGCGGATGGGGTCCGCTCAAGGATCAGGAGGAGCTCAAGATTTCCTGTCTGGGGCGCTCCAAAGGTTCTTTTTTCCTCCCCCTTTTCCTCTCTCTTCATCCTACTCCTTTCCTCTCTCTTCTTCCTCCTCCTCGACTCCATCCAAGACTAACAAACCCGCGACAGAGCCCCTCAAGCGCCTCCTCAGCCAAGCCAAGTCGCTCTACTACCACGACACGGACCACCGCACCACGATATACCGCCCACGCGCCAAGGAGCAGCGCTACGAGAGCAGCATGTGGCAGCAAGTCGCGCGACGGCCCGTCCGCCCCATGCGCACCGTTGTGCTCGACGCGCGCGAAAAGCACGGCGTGCTGGCCGACATTAACGAGTATCTCGACCCGGCCACGCCGCGCTGGTATGCCGCCCGCGGTATCCCCCTGCGCCGCGGCTATCTCTTCCACGGGCCGCCCGGCACCGGCAAGACGAGTTTTTCCTTTGCGCTGGCGGGCGTGTTTGGTATTGATATCTATGTCATTAGTCTGCAGGATGTGAATGTCACGGAAGAGGATCTGGCGGCGCTGTTTACGAGACTGCCTAGACGGTGTATAGTGCTGCTGGAAGATATTGACACGGCGGGCTTGAGGAGGCGTGATGGCGAGGCTGAAGCGTCGTCTACGGGGGCAAAGACGGGTGACGCCAAGAGTAGCACTGCCAAGCTCTTGGTTAACGGCGAGAGCCAGCATTTCCAAGACGACGACGACGACAACGACACGCACACGGATACTACATGCACCTGCTCGTCTCTGCCCGCTGCCAAGAAACCTCTTGTACGCCGCAAGACTCGCCGTCGCGGCCCGCCATGCTCATCATCCCCTACCGACCCCCCCGCCACCGACTCCATCTCCCTCTCCGGCCTCCTCAACGCCATTGACGGCGTCGCCTCCCACGAAGGCCGCGTCCTCATCATGACCACCAACAAGCCCCAAGCCCTCGACGAAGCCCTCATCCGCCCCGGCCGCGTCGACGTCCAAGTCGCCTTTTGCAACGCCACCGGCGCCCAGGCCACTGAGCTCTTTTGCCGCATGTATGAAGCTAGCGGCGCCGCCTCGTCGGCAAGTCGCCGCCGCTTATCCGTCGGCGAGGCCACCAAGGAGGAGAGCCAGGGCTTGCCGGCCATTGCGGCAGAGTTTGGCAGCAGGATTCCAGATGGCGTCTTGTCGCCGGCGGAGATTCAGGGCTTCTTGTTGAAGCGAAAGACGTGTCCGCGGCGGGCGCTGGATGATGTCGAGGGATGGGTCGAGGCGTGTTTGCGGCAAAAGGAGATGCATTCCAAGGTGTCGACGGTGCAGTAAGGGGGGGGGTGAAGCTTTGTTTGGTGCATGGAGTTGAGCAGTCTTTTTATAACAATGCCTGGAAATAAGGATATTTTTCTAGCGTCTAAAGAGTAGTCAAGTGGTTTAGTAAAATGACAATTCTTCCTCTAGTGTCCATGGTTAAAGGGTTGAAGCTTTGTTTGGTGCATGGAGTTGAGCAGTCTTTTTTTATAACAATGCCTGGAAACACGGATATTTTTAAGTGTCTAAAGAGTAGTCAAGTTTAGTAAAATGACAATTCTTCTTCTAGTGTTTATGGTTAGAAAAGGGGGGGCTTTGTTTGGTGCATAGAGTTGAAAGCAGTCTTTTTTTATAATGATATTTGGAAACACGGATACTTTTCTACTGTCTATAGAGTAATTAAATCTACTGCTTCCCAAGCAAAGCCCCATACCCAGCCGGCACGTCTGCCTTTTCAAAAACTATACACACCGGCTCTGCCCTCGACAAGGAGCGCTGCAAAATCTGCAAAAAGTGATCAAACGAATACGGGACAAACACCCGCTGCACGTCCCCCAAGTCGCCATTCCGCTTCCACTCTCGCGAACAATTCATCCCCGCCGCGCACGTATATCCTTTATGGCTAGCATGATAGACTGCTCGTAGAAACTCATGCGCATACCCCCGCGCCGCTCGACGAAACCCCTCCAGATTCGTCCCAATCACTATCCTCTCTCTATTCTCCCGCTTCAGCTTTGCTATTAAGCGCCGCATGATTCCGTACTGCGCATCGTTTGGCGCCAGGCAGTGCGGTACCCGTGCGGCCAGGTATCCAGGCGGCAAGTCGTCGAAGCGCTTGGCTGGTAATCCCTTTGCGATATCACGCGGCTGGACTAGTAAATCGGCTAGTGCAGAGGCCACGGTGGAGTGCGTGTCGAATACGGGCTTGGGGTTGTTTGTCCAGCACACGCGGCGGCCGGGGCGGGTATACCACTTGGTGATTTGCTCTGCGTTGGGTAAGTGGTCCAGCGCCGTGTCTAGGCGGTGGATAAAGGTGCTTGCTTCCCAGCCCATGGTCTTGGCAATCGTGATGCGCAGCTCGGCGGGCAGGCTGGCCGTGATGTTGCTGCCGCGCGTGCTGTGGTTGACAGCGAACCAGGGCGCGGGGTCAAAGGTTTCGAAAATGGTGTTTGTGTTGTAGGCCACGGGCTGCGTGTGGTCCAGCATTTGGCTGCACGAGTATAGCGCCGTGGTCATTTTGGCGGTTGTGGCGTTGAATGTCAAGACTAGTCCTTGCTTGCTGTGACGCGTAGCGAGGAATGGGCGAGATGCTTCTTTATATATCCATTCTTGACTTGGGAGCGTTTTTATAACCCTCTTCATCTTGCTATTACTATCTTGTAATCTACTCGTAATGGATTTACCCTTCAAAACCTCTATACTCCTCCAATTCATGTCTCCATGAATCCAATAGCACCGCCAGACTCTGAGACTCTACATTCCTCGACTTGAGCTTTAGATATCAACCCTTGCTTCCACAATATATACCACACCCTCAACAGTCTGCCCAATTCACTGCCTCTTTCACAAACATTCTCAAACACTTCTCCCAACTTGCTCTCTACAATAAAAGAGTATTCAAACTCGTGGTTTAAAGTGCAGTATACTGCCATGCCAAATACACCGATATTCATCTCGCCAGACCCAGGCCGTTGAAAAGACCCATTCAACATGAATCCCTTGACTAATAGACTCCTTCTTTACCTACAATATCCACCACTCAACGCAAATCCCCTGCCCGCCCGTCACGTAATTGCACACCGACTTTTTCAACTCCAATCTCTAATTAGCCATTCCCGAGATGCATCTCCGTAAATTCCCATCCTTTTCCTCATGCCACCCTTGTTTCCATTATACCACTTTACTGCCTGCCAGCTGCCCCTTGCTCATATTCATGTCCCTCATATAGCGTCAGCCGCAGTCACTGCACATGCCGCCTTCACCACCCTGTCCTCAACTTTGGCTGTCAATTATTTATTATATCCTCTTTGAATTACTTCTAGTCTAAAACGTACTTGCTATATGCTGATTATTCAACTCACATGCCACTTGTTCGTCCTTGCAGGCTTCTCGTAGCAGCTCCATCATCGAGCTATACAGCCCTGGTTCCTGCACCCTCCACCTTAGTCCATTTGGAAAGACCAGTCTCCGCAATCTATTGACCCATGGGATCAATGGCCTATAGTACGCTGAAAAATTCTCCTCGGCATTCTCGACAAAGTCCAAGTCTTCAATAATCAGTCCCTTCTTAATCATTACCAACGCCTCGGTATCCATGTAATTCCATTGATCAAAGAATGAAACCACTCGTCCTCTGTGCTGCGCATTATAGTGAATGCATATCCAGTAAAGGACCCAGAAAAATGACTCGAGATCGTGCATAAAAGAGTGCTTCTCGTCGCCCCGAAGCGCTCCAATGGCCATAAAGGCCCTCGTGCCAGTTTTGCCTTTTGCTCCCGAAGTCCCATCCCTTTGCTCTTTAATAGCGAGGTCAAGGTCAATCAAGAATGCGGGAAAGGACGGGTTGTCTTTGTCTTCGTTAATCAAAAGATTATTAATGGATATGTCCCTGTGAAGAATGCCAGCCTTATGCAATGACTCGTGCCCTGCGATGCAACATTCTAGTGCGCTAAGCAGAGCTACTCGAGAGCTAGCCTTATATATTGGCTTTCCGAAATCGCGAACAATAACTCGCCGATGCACTCGATTCGGCGGCGCTTGCTCGCCAGTCTTTGAACGAGGTCCAGAGCATGATCGCTTCGGCGGCGGTAGATTGGCGTCATCATCGCCAGACGCCCGCTTGACGCCAGTATTGAGCACTTTGCGCGAGGCACTAGATATGCTCGGTCGAGGCGACAGCATCGACCGTCCAGGTCCTAGTAAGCTTGGCCGAGGCGACGATGGCGATCGTCCAGGTCCATGTATACTGGCTTGCGGCAAAGGCATCGGTAGCCCAAGTTCAGGTATGCTCTCGCGAGGCGACAGCATCGATTGCCCAGGTCCATTTGCACTCGCTCGAGGCGACACCGCCAAACGCTTAGGTCCATAGTTCGCAGCCTTGGTAATATCCAGATGCTTGCGTATATTGCTTTGAATGTCGTCAATGGTACCATTTACGCAAACAGTCTCGTGGTGGTAATATCGTGCCACGTTGATGACGCCTTTCTCGGTGGCTTCTCGGAGGAGGCTACCCTCTTCGTCCCGGTCCGTGTACTGCCACGAATCCTTGATAACAAGAGGAGTCTTGTGTTTGGCATCATCATCTCCGCCATGAGCCTTCCAGCACGTCGTCGCCCTTCCGGCAATACAGCGTGAACGAGTCATAACCTCGTCGATAATGAGGCGCTCCGTCTGGCCATGACGCTGTATCTCAACGCGACGCTCGTTGCCACATGTAATAATGCTAGGGTCAAACCCAAGGCTTTCCTCACTCATCCAGAGGAAACCGAGGATAGCAGTAATAAATTGTAATCCACCGTCTTTCGTATTAATGTCAAATTTTTCGGATGCGATTCCCCCGACTCGGTCGAATTCCCAGATGCGCATCATAGATCCACATAGAGTAAAGGCCAAGACGAAACGGCGGTTGTCTTGGGAGGCTAGAACCTCTCGAGCATATCGCGCTATATCAAGCCACGCATCGGATTCTGTATCGGCCTTCGGGTTACTCTTTAGTTCGCCCGGAATGAGTATATGCCACCAGTGATATTTGAATTTCTTTGAAGCCAAGTTGCTTATAGCTTTTTTCCTAACGAACCCAACATCTAAGCTGCGTTTGCCTGCGGATCCCTCTAGTGGTGTTCGTGGTCGTGCCAACAAGTGTCGCTGGGCCGCCAAGATGGAGATGCGGTCGTCTAATGCTTCCAGTTTAGGGATTAAGCCGCCTAGCCAAGCCAGCACCTCACTCTCTTGGGCACTAGTCGGCCATCCAGTCCATCCATTTTGGAAGAGTGCATCTTCGCCTTCTGTACACTTGCGAAAAATTGCCTTGGAGACTGTGTTGAGATCCGGCACGTTTCCAAAGCCAAAGAAGGCTTGGTGGAAGTTTGGGAGTCCAATATAGAGATTTTCAAGCTCCGCCCTGAGCATGGGATCCACATTGCGGCGAAGTTCTGAAGAATTGACAATGCAGCCTGTATTTAGAGTCCAAGGGGTTTGTTGAATCGACGTCGCTAGCGACTGAGGAGGTGTATCTTGGTTGAGTGCGCGGTAAAGGCGGCTCCAAATTTCGCCGTCCCTGAATTCCTCCGCAAGTGCTGCACTTAATAATGTTTTGGTACGGTCCAGGTCAAAGTTGTCGGCATAGACAGCAGTACCAAGCTTCATCAAATCAACGTACAGACTCTTGGCCCCGCCGGCAGAGGGAAGGAGGCGCGAGGCTCGTGCGTTTTGTAGTGCCAGAAGAAGATCAGTGGTAAGCGATTGCACATCTATATTTTGTTAGAGAAAGGCAAAGTATTAAAAAGACGAAACGTGCCTTCTTGGCTTAACACATCAAGAGTAGCCAGTGTCGCTGGGAGATGCATGTCGTCACAAATCGATTTAAAGGTGGCGCGAAGATTGTCCAACCCGTTTCCAATCGGATTGTCCAGTATCGTTTTTGACTGTGCCATTTGGCTCACGCTCAATAGTCTTTCCATCCTGATGGAGCAGGCTGACGCGACGCGTCAAGTCGAGAGCCAACTAAGCGCAGGTCAAAGTTCAAATAGGAGTCGTGAGTAATTTCGTTCGCCCTAAATAGACCCGAAACTTGATTAGTCAGAAAATTCGGAATAACGGCATCCGTTGATTGCTGTAAATAGGGGCTCTGTAAATACTCGAAGCTGGACAAGTGCGTGCAATTTATGCTCTATTGAATGGTACGCATGCAAAAAAATTTCAAAAAATTGCAATGGCTGTAGACTGGGGATTCATCTTTATACTTTTCCAGTGCACAGTTTTGCAAGTTCAAAAGTCAGCATCGCGTCCAGCCATCGGCTAATAATGGGGCCAAGCCGCACATGACAGTTGAAGACTAACCTAAAAAGATGCACATCACGTGGTGCATCTTTTTTTAGCATCTCCCATCTTGGCCGTGATGTTTTGTTAGCTGCAAGCCAATAGGATATCATCAACCTCATGCTATAAAGAACATCATGCTATAGAGAATATATTTTCCTCTTCTTCCCACTTTCCACTAGCAAAAGACTATTACCACGATTCCATTTCCAAGCAATGCTCAAGAAATACGACCAGGCAACGCGAGAGCTGTCAATGCTGTCCTTTTGTCTGGAACACTTACCGCTCGCGCTCGTCCAGGCGGCTCTAGTAGTTTTATAGCTGCTCGACGAAAAGGATCAGAGTGTCGTCGACCTGCTACTAGACTACTAGACGGAACAAGTCCGGATAACCCTGGCTAATGACTGGCCTAAAGTGGGTCAGTCCCACAACATTTATTTTCTTTGGGCCCTTTTCCGTCATGTACTTCAAGTACGCGACAACGCGGCCAAGCGACTGCAAAGCCAAATCGCATGGTATGACGGCTACAGAAATGCCAAAACAAACATTGTCTACCTATACGCGTAATCATGTACTTTTAATGAGTCTGCCCACCCTCTTGTTTTTCTGGCAATTCCGTAGCAAGCGATCTCCACTAATCCTATTTGACATCTCGACGTGCCCTATTTCTCGCGCAAGCTGGCCGACTGCAAGCGTTTTTACGGCCCGGGTCTCGCTTATACAAGAGGAGAAAACGAGCATACGAGCCAGGTTTCCTAGTCTTGTATTTTGGTCTTGTCCCGATTGTTTGGCGTTGCAAGGTGTAAGGAGCAAAATGGCGTCTTCAACTGAACCTCTCGTAGTATATTACAAGACAATTCTTTTCCAATACAAAGACGAAACTTTCCCAATCATTTCCTAAAAACGTCTATAACACCAGACATCCATGAAAAACACGCCTTCATCTCCAGCCATTCATCAACGTGACGCATCAGCACTTATCCTTCTTCACAATAACGTTCCAATTGTCTTTGTGAAACACTTGGCCACCAACACACCACTGACACCCAAACGAAGGAAGCCAAGTAACCTGGCCCCAAATCTCACACTTTTGCACAATGTATTCAGCCCCTTGGGCAATCTTGCCAAACGTGGGCAGAGTCTTGGCATCCGAATTCTAATCCTTGTCAGTCTAGGCTCTTTGGCAAGCTGTTTTGATGCAACAACTTACATCATTGCACCACCAAATGGCAGATTCATCAGAGCAGCTCACTCGCCCACAGTTGCCCGGCCCCGGACCATTGACTGGAGATCCCTTGACGCGCCTCAAGTACTTGATACCCTTTCGAACCGCCCACCCATGCGCATCCTTCCATCGGCGACGGCAAACGATTCCAGCGTGGAATTGCTTTTTGCAAAAGTCATTACGTCGCATCTTGTCCTTTTTGCACGCAGAATCACGGTAGCGAAACTGTTCGCGTCTGAATATCCTTTGTTGGGGGTTGCTGGTAGTTGCGTTTGTCGCGTTTTGCAAGTCTTGTTGGACACAGGACGGGTTGAGTTGTAGGATCTGGTGATGGACTTGTTCAACAGTTCCGTTGAGTAGCACTCTTGGGCTGCCGGGAGTCATTTCCACTTCCCATTGCGGAATTACGACTCCATATCCTGGGAGAGGAGCTTGGAAATCACCAAAAGCCTGGTATGCACATGTTAGTCTGAGGATTCAGGTAAATGCGTCCATCTTACTGACTCTTGAGGCAAAGGCGCTCAAGGCGATGGTAAAAGTACCAGCTCTCATTTTCTTGATGCAGGTATCTTGCAGCAGATTTCGGAGCAGCGTCTCGGTCAGAAAGCGGCTTTGACACTTTCGAAACTAGGAAAAGAACGGTTTTGGGGGCCTGTTGTGCTTGATTGTAAAAGGTTTAGAAGCAAGATCTCTGCCCGGAAAATCACTTTGCGGCTTCCAAATCGACAAGAGTGGTGAGCTATCGTGTTGAATTGTAGAGTTGCTTGTTTCAGAGTATTGTTGACTAGATGTCAAGCCGTCGTGACGTAGCGTGAGTTGCGTTCAGAGTAGTGTTGAAAGAAGATGTATTGTGTTGTGCGGGCTGTGACTGATGTGCATAGATGAGCATTGCTCTATACACGTCATTTCAGCTTCCCCGTGACCAACGCGCCCAGCTGGCTCAGCTCTTGCAGGACAATTCTCGCTGCTGAAAAGTAACTTTTCCAGTCTTACCAAGTTGAAGTCACTGACAAAATGCAAAAGTGTCGTATCAACTATAAAATTCTATACAAGCTGACTAGCCTCTTTTTATTTCGAATCGGCCGCCACGGGCTAAATAGTCCATGCAAATAGTCCACACCTCCTATACTACACTGTCAACAGTGGCTCTACAAGATTGCTCCCGTAACTGGAATTTCTTGAATGCGACATTGGCTATAAAAAGACTTTGGCTCTTTTCATTTCAAAAGCAGCTCCGCCTCTTCCTAGTCTTCCGAGTTATGGTTGGGTGCACTGGAAATAGACACATCATTCAGCCTGTAAATGCTTACAAGTCTTGGCTAGTATCAACTAGTCTATAAATATCACACCCATCGCAGGCAAAAGGAAAAGAATATTTAGCATCTCGAGAGCCTTTTCATCTTTATCCCAGCTTGCCTTGAGCTGTGAAATCATCAAAGACGTTGCCAATATTGCCTCGAATAATAAAGCCCAGTGCATTTTATACGTGGCTCTTATCCCGACAGCTTCTCATGAGTGTCAGATGGACTCGCCTATCGACACTAGAGATGTCGTTGCAGATTTGCTCAGAAACAGTCATTAGAGGAACCCTAATGACTATAACTATTCAGTGTCTTTTGATCCTGTCACCCAGGACCAAGATCCCACAAGAGAGATAGAGCCGCTGATAACGGGTAAAGGAGATTGTCGGATTCTGCAAATTTGCAACAGATTCAAATCAACTCCTTACTTCCCTGGCCGAGAAGGTCTCAAAAGACGAGTTTGCCACGACCAAGACCGACTACGGCGCCCTCTCTCCAAGAAAATGAACATCATCCCCCTCCCGAACCGAAATGTGCACTCGGTTTCTGAATTACTAAGCTCTCCCGGACTCGTCATCCAAGGGCGTAGCACTCAAGGCGGGCAGCAGACGTCACCCTCTGGACCAACGACATCGTAAACGCCTTTTTGCCCATTACACGACTCACCACGACAAGACGGCCGCCATTGCCTCCCATCATCCCCGTTATGAGCTGCAACACCATGGCGGTGGTATTCATTGATAAGCACAGCGGCCACTCGGCCATTGGGTTTAGCACAGCCCTGTGCCTACTAGCCATGCACCTGTCTCAAAGCCAATTGGAAAAAAGGGGGCAGGCTCCAATATGAACCATCTTATCCCGAGAATAAAGCACAACAAAGTCTGTGGCCCATGAAGCATCTCCACGACGTTTTGTAATCTCAAGCTGCCATTCTTATCTACCTGCTGAGCCCAAGAGCCGCAGCGTCCAGTCCAAAACTCTTGACAAAGTATAAGGCTCGGTTATTATCGAACCAAGAGTGGGTTGCACCACCTATTAAGCGTTCCATCACACGTAATCCTGTCTACTATGCTTTAAGCGCTAGATTAAGTCCCCGCCATACGCCAAGTTTCAAATCCAAAGCTTTTTGTCCCTTGCTTCAATCTTTTTTGACCGCTATATTACTTCCTTTATTAATATGCCATTTTTAATTCTGCAAGCCGCTCATTTAAATTCTACGCTTTCTGGAACTTGATGGACTCTTGGCTATCCAAAACTAGCCCCATGCTCCCGTCAGTCATTGCCCTTTGACAGTTCCCAACCATTCCAAGCGTGCCTTGTTGGCACCAATTGCAACTCTTACACCACTCCCTTTACTTTTCACCGTGGTCTCTTCTAGACCCTTTTGCTTCCCTTGTCCGGATACTTTCTACCCTTTTAGCCTCTTTGCTGGAGCACATATATTGACTTGAAAAGGATTCATTATAATGAAGACATGTCGTTCGTTTTTTTTTGCGAAGAGAAAATTACTCTCCAAGGTCTTTCGTCGTTGGTTAAGCTAGAAATCTCTCCGAGTTGTACAAGTTAGGTAACGCATTCATTTAATACTAATGCATTAAAACATTAATATATTAACATATTGATTACAATACTAGTGCAACGCGTCGACTCGATGTAGAAGACATGACGTGACAAATTCTGAACTCAACTTTAACTCAATCGACACACAACAGAGAGACAGACGCAAGTAAATGGCCCTTGGTTAATAGATGCTTGATTTATGTATAAAATAGGTTTCTCGTCCCATCTTGAGTGATTTTTGCGCTCCAAGACTCTTGCTTTCCCTCTTGCTTGGTAATCCACGTCTCTATCTAACCATGAAGAGCATAATCATCTTAGTCTCGTGCGCCTTTTCAGCTGTAAGTTGCAGAATTTGTCCATCACCCTCCATATCTGAACTTGTCTTGCTAGGTGCGAGCCCTTGAAGCCCCTATTGATGGGTACCAAGCCGCGATACCTCAATGGGAAATTGCAATGGCTTCTGGGGGCCCAATGTCTATTTTCAGCGGCTCAATTCAACAAATGCTCGGCCACCTTGACCAAATGAGCCGAAACCGGAACTATGAATACGAGGTGGACGACTTGGATGCTTCTACGCCGAATTATGCTCCACGCGGGCAACATTCCAAGAAGATTTACTCGCGATCAGAATTTAGCCCTGTCAGATATTCATGCCGCCAGCCATGGGACGCATGCCCAACAAGAGTCCTCCGGCAAAACATATACGACCTGAGAAGTCTCAGGGTCAAGCAACTCAATCCACCTCGGCCTGGTACTTGTGGGAGAATTAGCTGCACCGAGAAAACTTCAATTTGGCAATGCAACCAAGTAAGTTTTCAACATTTTGACACTTTATACAGCTTGTAACTGACTCGACCAGAATGCGGACTACAGGGCTTTGAATAATATGGAGAACTTAGCAGATGCTACAGAGTACCTCACCGACAAGTGCTCCGTGTCTAGTAATGGTAGGATGCGAGAAAACATCTTAATGGCCTCTGGACAAGTCTTTGACAATGGCAATTGGAGCGTCATTGTGAAACGTGATGAAAACTGCTAGTGTAGCTAGAATGAAATGGACTGTTAGAATGGACTTGGGCTTGTGCCAAATACTTTTTGCTTGGCTCGAATGATTAATCATGCTTTTGTTGGACTTGACAATGCAAAACACAACGACCCAATTGTGTCTTATAGATTGAGTGTCCCTGTCACGTGGATTCATCTACACTGCCAAGTAGCAATCATGTCTGATATCCTCTCCTCACTAGTCTACCGCCTTGAACGAGCAGCCACACATATATTATACTCCATGGCAGCCAACTACATTGACATCTCCTCGTGGGTCCCAAGACGGGCCATCAGCACTGCCTCGAGGTGTCGGGGCCGCGTCATATGTACATACATGTCTCTATAAGTGTCTAGTAAACGCCTCTGTTGGTTGAGTCATGTATAAGAGAATTCTTGGAGCAGGCTGTCAATCATGTGTAGAAGCATGGCGTTGTCTCGTCGTTGGTCAAGGTCTCTAGTGTGTTAATCCTACTCGCTGTTTTTTCCTTTCTTCTTCTCTTCTTTTCGGGCGTTTCAAATATCACTAATTTCTTGTGCCATGCCAGCTTTGAGAAGGCTTCTCGAAAGTCTGGCTTAAATCTTGAAAATGACTGCAACAATGGCTCGGCGGCTTCGAGATTGGTTGATAAGTGGAGGCTGAGGAGGTATGAAAGAAGCCCGAGCAAAAACTTGCAGATATGCTCCTGCATCTTGTTTCAGTCTTTAACCAAGAAGATTGGAAATCGCCCGACTCTGTTCTAGAGAGAAGCTTTTGCTCGGAAAATAAAGGCCCATTTGTGATGACGATATACTTTCATCGTAGAATAATGTATATAAATCCTAGAATAAGAGTAACAAAGCGCAATGTTGCTTTACATGACCTTACATTAGTGGCAAAGAGTCTAGAAGATTCCAGTCTGCCGTTTGATGTATAATGCCCACGTCGGCCGTGCTAGCGCCTTGAGCACAAGAGACTTTGCGTGTCTAAAAGAGTCGTCCGAGATGGCGCAGAATCCGCGGCTTGGGTATATACTTTCACAGAGGTACCATTTTTCATAGCAGAAGCATTTCTAATACGAGATTATTACGAAACCACGCTGTATAATCAAGCCCCCATTGTCCATGTATACAAACATGATGTAAAAGCAATCAAGAGACTCTTCCAAAGCTTGGTTTTTCAATCTCATTTACAATTACATTTCTCCTTGACTACACATTCAATTTCAACTCTTTATTTTACCAAAACAACCATTCATTATGCCTGTCGTCGCCGTCGCTGGAGGTACTGGAAAGCTTGGCCGCACCATTGTCGAGGCCATTGCCAAGAACAAAAACCACAGTCTTATTGTTCTTTCTCGCAAGGCAAGTAAATGAGTTATTTTTTTCTTTGACTCGAGCATAATCTCATGCTTTTACAGTTGGATCCAAGCTTTGAAGCAACATATGGTGTCGCGATTGTTGCGGTTGATTACCATGATGTTGCTGCCTTGACCAAGGTGCTGGAAGAGCACAACGTTTATACAGTCGTTTCAGCCTTGACCATGGGCCCTGCGCCCGACGGCAGCCGTCCGAATGAAATTGAACTCATCAAGGCTGCCGATGCATCCAAGACTACAAAGAGGATGATTTCTAGTGACTGGGGCATTCCGCACACAGACGAGTAGGTTTTGCAACACTTGACTCCTTTACGAGCCACAGATGCCTGACAAATCATGATATTAGCCATATTCCCAAACTCGTCTCAGTCATTCACAAGTTGGAAGCTCAAGAGGTGCTCAAGCAAGTCTGTAATTTAGAGACGACTTACTTTCTCATCGGCTTCTATCTGGATTACTGGGGCATCCCTGGTGTCAAGTCCAACATGGGCCCGTTTCCCATTGCAATCGATATCCCCAACAATACGGCCGCCATTCCGGGAACTGGCGACACGCCCATTACCTTTACGCACTCTACCGACGTGGCAAAGTTTGTCTCTGCCTTTTTGGACTTGGACGAATGGGACCCAATTACCTACGTTGGCGGTGACAGTGTCACCTGGAATCAATTTCTGCAATATGCCGAGGATGCCAAAGGCAAGACTTTTTTGAGATTATTAGCATCTGGTATAGTAAAAGCTAATTATTCTTGCAGGAAGCAAATTCCAGACGACTTTTGACAGCATCGAGAAACTGAAGAGTGGAGAGTGCACTGAGCTTCCCAGTCAACCTCTTGCCTACTCATATGTGCCCAAGAAGGATTTTCAGATTCTTGCAGCGGCATTGGGCGAGTGGACGTCGGAGGGGGTGTTTAACTTTGCGCCGGGGACGCTTCTCAACAACCGCCTGCCCAATATTGAGACGATCAAGGTCAAGGACATGCTTGACAAGGCCTGGAAGCAGTAAAACGGCAAGTCCTGCTCTACTCATGATACAATAAACTGCTTTGTTTTGGTCATATCCGGGGAGAATGGTACATCCCCGAGAATCAAAGTTGCGGTGAACCGGGAAAATGCGCAAATGGATTCCACGTGTGACTGTAACAATGACTTTTCGCGTCTGATTGGAAATGGGGTCCCCGTTTATGACCCAATGATGGCCACTGTGCATGGCATATCCCAAATCGTCAAACGTCATCTGCGTTCCCGAGTCTGTGCACAAGTCCTTGACAATGAGACGCCTGGAGCTGTCAAAATTCAGGGCAAAGTGGTGCTTGCTGATGGCGGGCCATTTTGGGAGAACGACATTGCTCTCTGGGTCCCAGCCAAAGATGACTCCATGGCGAGTGCGTGGGGCTTCGCTGAAGCGGATATCGACACTGCGGATGCCCATGACTTGGGCCGTACAGACTCTTACCAGCACGCTTCATTCATCCATTTCAAAAGAATTTCCCCTCTTTTTTTGTTTTTGAAATATGCATATGCAAGGAGGAGTTTTCTGTGACCACGCCTGCAGCGCTAAAAGCGGAACAATTCTTCTTCTCGACGCTATATAATATCGAGTTTTATAGACCTCAAGTCTCGACAACGTTTATTGGACCAAAAAAGGCTCCTCTTCCCTTCCCCCCCCTGGCAGCTCATGTTGCAATGTCATGTGTGGCGGCCCAACTATAGCGTCTATTATACAGTATGAATGTGAGCACAGCCAGGCGGCCGACTTTGCACGTCGTTGAGAGACAAACAGCACATTGTGGTAAAACGTTTTGAATTTGGCTCAGATTGCCAGGTGGTTATTGCGAGACCCCAAAACGACGGCATGCGTCCAAACGAGGCAAAAAGTATATCAAGACATTGACAGATGCTGCAATTCTTGCCATCCATCATCATGGGATCCATGCCATGGGCGCGACACCCAGACGCCTCTACATCATGGCTGCCCTTGAATAGGCCTTGTTTTCTTGCCAGCCCCTTTTTATTGGGCTCTTCAACAAGCCCCAGCATGCTTTTACAACAGTCTCAGCATCAAGGCTCGTCCACTGAATCCACGCCCTCTCTGTCCAATGGCTGAGGAATCTTGGGCAAGATGCACTCCTGTATGAGCTTGGACGCCACCACTGATCCGTGTTGCAACGTCAGAGCCCCCACAATGGCCATGATGCCGCCCGTAAGCACCGCCTTGACGCCTGATGACTTTAGGTTTCTAGGCTACTGCGGCGTCAGCATCATCCAGCGCAGCAGGGGGCGCACGCAGGCAAAAACGCACCAGTCTCGGCTTCCATCGCATCACGGACAAGAGGTCGATACCAATCGCCACTTGGTAGAGTCTATCTAGACCGACAATGTTTTTGGGTCCTTGTATTGACAAATTGTCAATCGACGCTAATTGCGCGTGTCTAAACGGTTCGCGGTTGTACTGGTCTGGGGCAAGTTGCATTGGGTCCTTGCTGATGCTGAATTTGGTCGCCTCCAGCACCATTGTGAAGCGGCCTGCCAGCAATCAGTCTCTCCCGAAGCCATCTCCTCCCTGCCAAAACAAACGCACCCATAATCGCCAACTTGTCATTGAAGCCTCTTCGCCCATAGTCGAAGCTCTTGTGCGTCACAGCCAGCCACTTGAGCTCCTCGGGAAGCAACTGCTCGCCTCCCGACCCCAGCAGCCGTTCATACATTTCATCAAGCCGCTCCGGCGATTTGTTCACCTCCCATTCCTTGTTCCTCGGATTCTTGGCAAAGTCTAGCGGCACGCGCGCCTTCATCTGCCGCGGCGTCGCCTGCCACCGCGGCGCCTCCAAATCGCACTCAAGCTGCGCAAGAGGTAGTTCCAACGGGCCTCTCGTTTTGTGCCACTTGTCCGTGTCATGCGTGGGCCGCAGTGGCCCTTTGAGCGGCTTTCTGGGCGGAGGCAAGTTGGGGCCCGAGGGCGGTAGCTGAGAGTGAAGAGAGCGTCTTTGCGGGCGTGGTTGCGCTGATGCGCAGCGCACGACGTGCCGTCCTTGTGCCAAGAGGCTCCGACGGCACGGCTGCACAGCCATTGTCGTCAAATGTCCGCTGTGGGAAGAGCGAGCGAGGGAAAAAAAGAGAGACTGGTGATCAAGCCAAGCCTCCACGATGGCTGGCTGCATCCATGCGATTTTCCAGCAAGGTCACGTGAGCCATGTCCGGATACTTTGAATTTCCCGTTCCAGACGGCGGAGTTTTGCCAACCATTCAGAGCAAGGCAGAGCTAAAAAAAAAAAAAAGATGCGGTAGCCGCTTTTTTCCTCGCCTTGGCTGCCCACAGCGCCATGCAAAATACGGCAAAGACAACTGCCCAGAGCACAGAGTCGTGCAGTCTCCACAACGATTCATTTCAGGGTATATAGTCCGTTTTTACTTCCTTCCTTTCCGTCAAGGCGACCTAGCTACGCGGCTTTCAAAGCCGTTCAGTCTTCCGTAGTATAGTGGTCAGTATGCAAGCTTGTCACGCTTGAGACCCGGGTTCAATTCCCGGCGGGAGAGTACTTTTTTGCCGTGTTTTCCAACATGGGTTTTTTTTTTGAAGGGAAGTGGGTTGAGTCGGTTTATTCGGAATGCTTCCAGAGAATATATGCCTTGTTTTGTAATAAAACGTAATCTATTGTTTCTAGTTCTAGGGGTAATCTTTTGACTTGGAGCGAAGTGATTAATCACGAATGACGAGTCGAATCAACTTGGTTTGCATTACTAGCTGCACATTGTATATAATACTAGTACTGGAAATAAAAGCAGACATGTCAATACAAGTAGTTGTCACGTAATGAACCAGCCTTGTGAGGCGAGTTCTTGGTTGGGATCAACGACTAGACCCTTTGCTATAGAGTCACTTTGGCGAGCATGTGGGCAAAAGGCTAGGCGCGAGATCAAACCGTTGCATCGGCCAATGTGTCTTGGGCTTTAATCAAGACAGATGATGCGGTCTCTCTTGACATGGATTCCGTCTTCATGATTGCTCTCTGCTAATGATAACATGGCATCTTGTCTACCATCGACGATCCTCCTGATAAGGAAGAGAGTCTAGATTGCAATGTACTTTTCAAGTGTTGGAAAAAGAAAACAAGACACCCACATTGCCAATTTTTACCAGCCTGGCCCGGTATCAGGCTCGTTGCCGCCATTTCTTGGGTTTATCAATTCCCATAGAATAATGTCCGATTTGAACATTACTCTCCACGTCTTCTCATCACACACAACCTCAAAGGATTCCATCATGTGACTTTTTTTTTCATCAAGCCAAGACACTCGTTAGGGACACTAGCACTATAGCTGAGACAGCATTACAGGGATCCGATCCGACGGCTCGTCACCACCACTCTACACAAGCCGGCAAACCTTGGGTCCAGACTCAATGTCTGCTTTTTCCTTCTTCACAGTCTGTCTTTATTCAACCTCACGATTACCGCTTCAGCTTCGATTCACGCCCTGCCGTACAGACAGGGGCTTCGGCGTAAATGAAAAAGACTAGTCGTCATTTATACAGGCATTGTAAGCAACGTCTTGGCACCAGCCAGAAAGCATGAAGACGGGACAAGGAAATATGCTCAGCTCCATCGATACCCGCTTCCGCGTGTTTCATCGCCCACGATCCGTTTCGTCGCTGTGGGTTCTGGAGAGTCTAAATAGCACGCCAAGTATAGTAGCAGACAAGATGGGATAATAAACAGGGCATGAGATGGGCCGCCAACGTCACGCGTGCCGTTACTCCAGGGTCGAGGTCAATAGCCGATTCAAATTATACTCTTCTTCTCCCACGCGGCGCATTATCAAGGAGGAAAAGCACCGGATACGGTTTACAGCATCCTGGTGTCTCTTCTTGGCAATGTCACGCTAGTCGCACGCATACAACCTCTATTGCACTGCCATGCACCGTTCCACGGACGAGTTGAATCCCGCCACGCAGTGCTGACGTCAACAAAGGACGGATTAGCGTATCCAAGAGGGCCTCGACGGCGACGTTTTCTTCAAGGAGGAGGGGAGACAAAAAAAAATTCACCCAGCATGTTTGTAATGGGCCATTTGCGCAAGAGCAACAATGGGTAGGATTCACAGCTTGCGCGTGACACACTTGTCGAAAGCCTCGGGATTTATGGAGGGGGGAAAAGCGCCGACAACTACACGTCTTGGCCAGCGGCTTCCCGATCCGGCCCGAAGAGCCATAGACAATTAGTGTTTGAAGGCACGGGCAGCCGTGCTGCGGTTGCGAAGCCTTGGCTCGTCAGGGGTGGCGGCGTACGTAAAAGCCAAGACTTTTGCTCCTTGGATAAGTGTATGTACATGCGCCAAGGCGTCGTCAGCAGCCACATCCAATACGAACAAGTCGATATCAATGGGCTCGCCTTTTCTTATCAATGCATGTCAGCCAGTGCTAGCACTGCGAGGCTGGAGGGCGGTATATACTCGAGTGAAAAGGTAGGCATGTACAGGGGATATTGTGTTTTTTTTTTGGCCTTGTGTGGGTCGTGTTTGTGATAGTTGCTGTACAAGTTGAATGCGCACAATGGCCGCGTATTTGCCAAGCGCATTTCGACGCAACCACAAGAGACGGCGGGCCGTGGGCTCCGGCTCCCGAATCGGACATTTAGCGGCCGGCAAGACTAATAAATGTTAAAGGACGCGAGCAGGCAGCACGGGGGCGGCTTGAGGCGTCTGTTGGGCCTTTGATTGACAAGGTTCCGAGGCGGTGCGCAAAAGAGCCAATGGAAGCTGGCAATCTTGGTCTCAAGGTATTTTGGTCCAAGAGTATCCTGGTCAGAGAGTTTTATTTAAAAACGAAGTATATTATTTTCGGTCCGCACGATTCAGCTGGCGGGAGCAGAGGTAGGTAGGATTGCCCCCAAGGTTACCGGGGAGTCGGCAAGGGTGGCACACGCCCTGATTCGCGCAGCTTGCAATGCCGCTAGGCTGCAATGTATACTGGTTTCGGAAGCTTAAATTTTAAGCATAATGCCCGTCTGGTCCCTCTTTGTCAGTCCCGGTTGCGAGCGAATGGGCGGGCACCGCTTCTGCCCCCCCCCCTTCCCCTCCCACTGTAGATCCTCGTGCCGCGACTGCAATCTTATCTCGGTGGCTTGTGTTTAAATTTGACACGAGGCGACCAGGGGCTGAGTTGTAAATGTGACAGAAGCGTCGGGTTAAATAAGGTGGCCCACGCTGGCTCCAAAGTAAAAATAAGGAAAAGTCTTGGCCTAATGCTACAGCAGCAAGCAGGCAACGTGTCGCCAGTCACTTGTCGATGCGAACAGGCTTGCTGTGCCATTAATAGCGCCTCATTGCTAGTCGGTTTCGCATACCCTTCAGGAGTGACTCTTGCCAGGCAGCAAGCAAGGCACATTGAGCCTCTTTGAGGCAGCTCAACGGCATTTCTTGACACTAGCGAGGCTGACTCGCCAAGGCCGTTAGTTTCAAAATACGTAGCAATTTGTCTCAGTCTGCTGTGACAAACGCCCTCGCAAAAACGTAGGCGGGCTTGCTTGCGCGTCGGCTTGTAATGCTGCTCCTGCCAACATCCATTATCCTGGTCAGCCAAGCCAGGCTACCACCGACTCGGATAATCAAGCATAAGTACCGCTGTGGCAGTGCCGTTTCTATAATGGAGACATGGGGGACGGCTATGCTCCAAGAGATTTCCCAGATGACTGGAGCCAGATCTGGGGTCTACAAACATCGAAACCCGGGCCTCCAGAGTAAAATAGCTTTTGCATTCCTGGTTTGCCGGCTACACCAGCCTTGTGCAAACTGGCCATCACTTGAGCCCCATTCATCCAACGACAAGTCGCCGTCAAGTCAGGCCACTTCTTGCTCGACTTGTCCTTGGCATCATCGCCCTTGGCTTCATCATGGCCACCAGGTTCGATCCGGATCCGGTACTGTGCGTGCAATATGCGCAATTCGCCGCCGGTATGGAGGGGTGGCAATATAGAGCGGTATACTGGAGCCTCTTTGCTAGCAATCTGGTGCTTCTCTTTCTTGCATCATGTGTCTTTATCAAGTATGTCGCTCTGTCTGCCACGGCCCACTCGGCAGAGCACTGCTGACTCTGCGCAGGGCACAATCAGCGCTGGAAAAGTGCGCAGCCGAATCAGACGAGCGGTCAAGAGCGCTGCACAAATCCATGCTGCTTTGCTTGATATGCGTCGCCTTTTCCACAGCCATAGTGGTAATTGAAACCTTTATGCTCTTGGGCCTCCAGTTTTGCGATGGGGAAAACCTCATGACGCTGTACTGGGCCAGCTGGACCATTATGCAAATCGGCACCGTCGTTGCCATTATTGGCATCATGATTGCCCTGGTGCATTCGCTGAGGAGGAGCAAGCCGCCGTGAGTCACTCGAGGCGGCAAATTAATTCTAGACGAATAAGGAGGACTGACCTTGGAGTTAGGCCGTGGGGACTCGCCTTGGGGACACCCATTCTTATTGCCGCCGGCCTCATGAACCTGCTGCAAGACTTGCTGCGGAGAAAGCCCAAGCAAGGCGACGTGGAAAAGGGCGACGAGCAGGGGCCGCCCTTTAGCCAGCAGTAAGTCTTGTCAATGCAGTTGCCAATGCAGCATGCGTGTCCACAGACTAACGTCTATGCCGCAGAAACACTCTAAGAGCAGCCACACCCGACGAGCTTGACAAAGACATGCATGTTGAGCTCATTGGCCTGACAATCGACGGAGGGCCCATTGTGCGCTTCACCGAGCCCTTGGACGATGGATCGGCGCCCAAGCACGGCGAGTTGCTGGGCTATTGCGATGAAAAGAAGCCCATTGTCGCCTACAGACAGGGCGAGATTAATCTCATGCCGCCGCCAGAGGTCCTGACGCGGTGAGGGAGGCGGCGCAGGCATCATATGGCGTGCTCATGACGAATGACATGACGACTTTTTATTCTTTTGCTTTGATTTGAGCGTTTGATACACCATGGCATCTCGAGGCCAGCTGTCCAAAAAAAAAGGACAAGAAAGCGTTTCCTGTCGGGGTAGAAAATAGCCAACACATGACTAGACTTGAATGATGACGCCGAACAAGGCGTTTCTTTTGTTTTGGCCTTGGCCATGACCATGTCTTGAGTGCAAGTTGCGTGATGCAAAATGGGACAAGAATTTGTAAGCAAGGTGCTCTTTCCCGTCGCCTCGGCCCGGGCACCTGACCAAGCTTTTTGCAAGTTTTAGCCATTGCAGAGGAGCAGAGGAGCAGAGGCATCTAGTCGTTGCCGCCAATTTACAACCCAGCCATGAGTCTGGACAAGGTCAAGCACATTGTGTTGGTGAGGCGCAGATACACGTGGAAGAGACGAGGCCAAGGAGATGAGCGGACGCTAATTCTGGGCCCAGGTGCTTTCGGGCAAAGGCGGCGTGGGCAAGTCATCAGTGACTACGCAGCTCGCGCTGGCTCTCACACGAGACGGCGCATCGGTGGGAATCCTCGACGTGGATCTGACGGGCCCGTCGATGCCGCGAATGCTGGGGATTGAAGCATCGCGAGTGAGGCAGGTGGCGGGCGGATGGGCGCCTGTGCTTGTGCACGCGGGCGACGCAGAGCAAGGGCTAGGCAGCCTGCACGCCATGAGCCTGGGCTTTTTACTGGCGCGACGAGGCGACGCGGTGGTGTGGCGCGGCCCCAAGAAGACGGCCATGATTCGCCAGTTTCTGCGCGACGTGCTGTGGGGGGAGACGGACTATTTGCTGGTGGACACGCCGCCGGGGACGAGCGACGAGCACATTTCGCTCGTGGAGACGCTGCAGGCCGAGGCGCGGGCCGAGCAGCTGGCGGGCGCCGTGGTGGTGACGACGCCGCAGCCCGTGGCCACGGCCGATGTGCGCAAGGAGCTCAACTTTTGCCGCAAGACGCAGGTGCGCGTCCTGGGCGTCGTGGAGAATATGAGCGGCTACGTCTGTCCGCACTGTTGCGAGTGCACCGATATTTTTGGTTCGGGCGGCGGCCGATCCATGGCGGCCGACTTTGCCGTGCCCTATCTGGGTGCTGTGCCTCTGGATACGCAGTTTATCGACCTGATTGAGCAGGGCCGGCGTCCGCGCTATCCAGCCGGCACCCTGGCGGTATTGGTGGGCCAGCAGCAGGGCAAAGGCGGCCTGACGGCAGCATTGGCGAGCTCGCAGCAGCGCGGCGACGGCACCCCGACGGCAGCATTGGCCAGTCAGCAGCGCAGTGGCAACGACGACGACGCCTCGCTGGTGGAAAAGTATGCCGACTGCCTGCTGTCGCACGTCTTTGCAGCAATTGCCGCTACGCTGCGCAACACGGTGCACAATGCCCCCGAGCCCTGATGCCGCACTGTGTGCACAACAAGGCCCTCACTGGTGCTGCATGCGTCGGTTTGCCATTGTGCCTGATGCGACCGCCAGAAATTGCAAGATGCATCTTGCAGCCATGACTGCTTGTGCTTGTGCAGTGCAGCCTGTCATGACTGTCCGTCTTTGTCCTGCTGCCCGTGGCCCACTCTTTGTCAGTGCGCAAACCATTTACGCCCTGTGCCGCTAGCCGACCCTTTGCCCCCCCCTCTTCCCCGGCCCGTCCCACCACCACAACCCAACTTCTTTTTTCCTCTGCTCTGCCTCGACAAGCAAAAAAAAAAAAAAGCCAAAAACACGACCCTCTCGGAAAGCCTCGTACAGGCTTGCTTCTTTTTCGCCCCTCCGTCATTGGCACTCGATTCCGCCCCTTGCTAATTTCTTAGCCCTTGTGCTCCAATCGCTCGCCATTAGCCCGTTTGCGAGCTGCCTGCAGTGGGCCCGAGGAGAAAGAGAAAAAAAAAATCTCTTTTCGCTCCGCATTCCGACACCCAATTCTCGAGAAACAGCAGCGCGGCCCGTGTCCATGTGTCTTTTGACGCTCTACGCCTCGCGCGCGCGACAGTAATCTCGTTTCCTGCTCCCGTTTTACTCTTCATGCACACAACCGACCCTCTGCGTTTTCTCTTCTCTCGACCATCCAAGTATGTTGCCATGGACCGCCTCATTGAGCCGCACCCAAGGCACCGTGTTGACAAGTATCTGGCATTGCCTTAGGCCTCGATAGCACTCTAGTCTCTGCACTCTGGTAGCCACGCCTCTAGCAGTCCGCCTCGCACGCGTAGCGGACACGGTTTTCAACATTCTCGCGCAAAAGTTGCTCCTCCACTCTCTCCGCTTCAAGCCTCCCTAACGTCACTTGACGTTCTATTGCCCATTAACTTGTTGCTGCTGGTCCGCCCAGCCCTCGCCCAACTCCTGTGGGCCTACTCTCTCAAACAGACGCCGCAAGGTCTGTTTGAGCGGCAGCTAGTGCTCCACGGACCAAGGCAACCGCCCTTTTGGAGTTTGTTTATACTAGACATCGTCCTCTAGGCGACAGCATGGTCAACTTTTCCATCCCCAACAGCTATTCTTTTTCTCCCTCTGAGGGCACCCCACACCTGACTATTAACCATGATGTCGCCGCCGACCTTGATTCGAGCAATGCCTTTGAAGGTATTTCTTGGTCCCCACTCTACCCTCTAAGCCGTTGCCCCTCTTTTGCAAGCTTACTGTCCCCTCTTGCAAGCTATTGCAGTTTTGTGCTAACTCATGCAGGTCCCGAAAAGCTTCTCGAAGTCTGGTTTGCATCCAGCCCTGGTACCCTGCCCACCAGCGCCGGCCCCGAGGGCCTAAAGAGCGTCGACAATGACACGTGGGTTTCCATGCTCGACATGGTCCATTGCAAGATTCTCTCCGTCATCAAGTCGGACGCGGTCGATGCCTATCTGCTCTCCGAGTCGAGCATGTTTGTCTTTCCACACAAGATTATCCTCAAGACATGTGGCACCACGACTCTATTGCTTGGCCTGCAGCGTCTGCTGCGCATTGCTGCCACTGCCGGCTTCCCCTTTTGCAAGGCTTCTGCCGCCAAGGACCTTCGAGCTGCAGCCATTCCGTACCGCGTCTTTTATAGCCGAAAAAACTTCTTGTTCCCCGACAAGCAGCAGGGCCCCCACCGCAGCTGGAAGCAAGAGGTCAAGTACCTCGACGACACCTTTGAGGGCGGAAGTGCCTACATGGTTGGCAAGATGAATGGAGATCACTGGTATCTTTACATCACCTCGCCCAACAAGACGATTACACCACCCCTTACGCCCGAGTCTGACGACTCTGTCTCTGTGGCAGACAGCACTGCCAGCGGAGTACGCCATGCAAATGATGAGACGCTTGAGATTCTCATGACAGACCTCGACCCTGAATGTGCAAAGCAGTTTCAGCTATCTCACGCGAGTGCGGTCGCTAGTGATTGGCTTTCTGCTGAAGCTCACGAGGCACGCCACGAGGCTGTCAGTTCTCATGGAGGTCTTGCCACCCCACTTGCCGAGGTGGATGTCTTTGATAATTTTTGCGACAAACCCATGGACGAATCGGCCCAAGACGTCAGCACCGAGGGCCACGCACTCGGAACTGTTGTCTCGGAGAGCTGTGGCCTGTCCAAAATTTACCCAACTTCGGTCTACCCTGGAGCTCGCGTCGATGCCTTTCTCTTTAGCCCCTGTGGCTTTTCAGCCAATGGCGTGATTCCTGCATCCCAGCCCGACCACGGCGAAGAACTGGGCCCAATGCACTATTTTACTGTCCATGTGACTCCCGAGCCGGGCTTCTCCTATGCATCCTTTGAGACTAATGTTCCAGGGGGGCAGCGAGGGCGCACCACGGCCGAGATTATTGAGCACGTTGTTGAAATCTTTCGACCTGGCCGATTTAGCGTGACGCTTTTTGAAGCCAAGAGCGGCGCCAACCCCTATGGCAGGGGCAATGAGAACCCCGCCATGCAGAGGCTTGTCGACTCGGTGCAGGGATACCGACGCATCGACCGCATTGTGCACGACTTTGAGGACTATGACTTGGTCTTTCGCTTTTATGAGCGTGAGGACTGGCGAGGAGACAAGGCGGCTCGCGTTGGAGACGACGATTGACGTGGGAATGCGCATTGTCACGAGCGGCTAGTTGAGAGAGATTGCTGCAACAAAGTATTGTTGATTTATGATTTCTTGTCAGTCATTATCGAGTGTTTTTATTTTTTTTGTTTGGCTTGTTTTTTTCTTGTTGCTCTAGCTGGGTATTGTGCATCTATTTTGTAACATGATGTAGCTGCACCACGTCCGTCATTAAGTCTGGAAATAGTCTTTTTTTTTTTTTTTTAAATAAAAGGATGGTTTTTTTTTTACAAAGTTTAGATTATCACGGTGCCTATCTCGAATGCTACGGCGCCACGTCTTTTCCGACGGCGGTGCCTTAAAACCTTTTTTTTTTTTTTTAAATTGGGATAAAAGGTTCTTGATGAGATGTAATTTATTATGCTTTCTTGTTGCCCCCCGGGGGTTTGGGATAAAGGGAACTTTTTACAATGTGCGAGATTTTAAATTGGTGTTTTTTAAAAAATAAAAAATGTTTACACTTTGTTATCGATAGTGCACGTGACGCAGACTCTCTCTCTTTTTTTTTTTTTTCTTAGGAGAAAAAAACACTTGCGTGTGGTGACGGGCTGCATATTTTGCAAAAACATTAAGAACGACGAGTTGCAAACAAAAGTGGGAAATATCTTGGAGTGGAATTTCTACGACGCAGATTCCATCCATACGGGAATCATTTCACGACATTCAGGAGTGGCGAAAAGACGGCATCTCGATTTACAAAAATTTTTCTACACTACGATTTTGTCGAGAACAAGACGTCAAAAACGAAGACGAAGCTACAAGCAAACAAGGAAAAAAAAGTTTGATTAAAAAAAAAAAGAAGAGCGCGCAATGCATCTCATGTACACGCTCGACGGCAATGGCAAGCGGCTCTACACGCTGCAAAAAGTGGCGCACGGACGGGTTACAAAGTCTGCGCATCCGGCGCGCTTTTCGCCGGATGATAAGTGGTCGAGGCAGAGGGTTACCTTGAAGAAGAGGTTTGGATTACTCTTGACGCAAAAGGAAGGGTGAGGGAATGGAGAGGGGATTGGGAAATTTGTTTGGAGGAGTCGAGGTGTATGCTAAATATTTGGAGGTGAGCTTTTCGTCAAGGAGGGAGAAATGGACATGGATGGGAAGCGAGGGATATTAAAGAGGGGGGGGGATTGTTTGGAGGAGTCGAGGTGCATGCTAAATATTTGGAGGTGGGCTTTTCGTCAAGAGAGAGAGATGGACATGGATGGGAGACGAGGGATATTAAAGGGGGGGGGATTGGCAAAGTTGTTTGGAGGAGTCGAGTTGCATGCTAAATATTTGGACGTGAGCTTCTGGTAAAGGAGGGGAAAAAGGGGCAAATGGCGTGTATACTCTTGCTTCATCGTTTTCGTCGTGAATTCACATTACGGCCCGCACCGACTCGAATCCTCTCCCCATGGCCCAGTCTATCCCCGCCCATCAAGCCCGGCAGGTAATCCCTATCCATAATGTCCCTCGCGCGCACCCGCCGCCGCTCCTCCTCTGCACGCGTATACTCCTTTTGGTCCTCTGCTAGAATGAGTCCCTGGCCCCAAGCATTCTTGCCGCCGCCACCGCGCGGCAGCCGTCCGTTTGCCGAGCCGCACACGGGCTTGGGCACGCTGTACACGTTGCCGCGCTTATTGTATTCAAAGTGCTTCTTGAGGTGCACGCTTACCCTGCCCTGCGCGTCGGTGGAGCAGCTGGTGCGCAAGAGGGTGGGCTGGCCGCACGACGGGCAGAATTGCTTGGTCAGGTCGCGCGAAATGGCGAAGCAGCCGTGGCAGCGCAGGACCCAGGTGCGGAGGTGGGTGATGCGCTTCAAGCTGGGGGCGACGAGGTTGAGGTTGATGCGCAGGGCAACGTTTTGCATGGCGTAGTCGCTTGTGAGCACTGCGGCTTGGAGGCTTGTTTGCGCGGCATGGCGGGCGCTGCCGGCGCCGGTGCTCGGGGCCGAGTCCTTGGCCTGCTGCTTCTTGAGATTCGAGGGCGTGATCCAGCCGTCAGAGTCCGAGTCCGAGGTGGCGCCGTCGTGGTCAAATGTTTCCTTGTCCGGTCCGTCCGCGGGGTGGGCACTGGCGGCCGGCGACTCGGGCGCCGCTTCGGTAGTCTTGTCGGCTGGTGCGCCGGCAGTTGAGTCTGCCTCGCCACCGTCTTCGGCACTTGCCGCCCCGGGTGCTGCTGTGTGGCTTTCTTGATCCAGGTCCAAGTTGAGCATTCCATCTTGTAGCTCAGACACGCCGTGCTGGGCCCGCGTCTCCACGTCTTGGGTTGCCTGTGCTGCTGCCAGGCCAGCGTCTGCACCCGGTTCGTGCTCTGGTCGCTTGCAGGCGTCTGCCTGTCCCGGCGGCGGGCCATTGATTCGCTCTTGGCCCGGTGTTTTGCGCAGCCGCCAGTCGCCGCCGTTGCGCTCGCATTCAAGCTCGTATGCCAGCGCCAGCACCTCGACATCAGTGCGGCTGAGGACGTGCAAGTCGCCCGTTCGGCGGGCAAAGTCGTGCACGAAGCGCATGCTCTCTTTGCCGGGTGAGCGAATGGTGATGAAGGGGAGCAGCGTCGTTTCTACACGTGAGCGGGCCGCCTTGTCGCGAATCTCGTCGAGTACAGACTGGGGGGCGTAGAGGCGCTCGGCCTGGGCCATGAGGGCGCTGGCTGGGGGGTCGTTTAGAATCAGGGGGCCAGTGTCGAGCACGAGGCTGTGGATGGGCCTGGAGCTCTCTTGAGCAGCCATTGTTTTGCTGGCGTGGGCTGGCGGTGGGGGGATTGTTGTTGCTGGAGGGGCGGGAGGGATGGCGTTGCGCTTGGATTGTATTTGGCCATGTTGGGCAGCGAGGCGCAAAGGTTGTGAGAAAATTGGTTATCGCGATAAGACGTTGAGGTTTTTCACGTGATGCAGTAGCAACGCTGTCTCACAGCCTACCCTACAGTAGTCTAAGAAGTTGAGAGACGCAGGCTCTGCATTAGAGAAGGAGTAAGTTGGCTAGCCGCGTCTTTCCGTCGAATCAACATTGACAACAGACGCCCATTTCTTATTACAAGTCGTTTGCCAACTAATGGTCTAAACTTGAGAAATCACTTTTTATTTAGGGATAGCTGTGTCTTGTCTTGTGCTCGTCTTGCAAAAGTAACACGACGCAAGCAGACTAGCTCGGACAAAAGCAGGCGGCGAACGGAAAACGATGCAAGGCAATGATGCGGATGCGGATACCACTACTTGGTGTGACGACATGGGCGATCGACGATATGGCTAGCTTGGGCAGCTCGTAACCAAAGTAATACGAGAAGCCTCAACGACTGCACAGCATCGAGAGGGGCCGAGAAGTCGCAGCCTCTAGACAAGCCGTGTTTCAGACACGGGAATCAGCCCAACTTGCACTGATGCCTAGGCCTTTGCTGCAAGTTGCTCTTTTTTTTTTTAAAGGGGTTTTTTTCTTGGACCTGCTACTTTGCCACGTTTGATCAACCGCCGAGACTGCCGCATGTGGTTGGCCTAGACAACTAGTAATACGTAAGATGGAAACTAGAACAAGGTTGGGTATTGTGGTCCATTGAGCACATGGACGCGGCTCTATATGAGGGACCTTTTGCTCAGTGCGGGGAGCAGAACCCCGTGGGGGAGAGAGAATATCAGGGGTCTAAGACGTGCATGTCGGCGGCGAGACGAGAGCGGAAGTGATGCGAAGCAGACTACTGTTGCATGACATGGATGGCTTGAAATGATGAGGCCTCCCGAGACCAAAAAAAAAAGAGAGGCTGACACTTGCACAGAGATTATTCAACACGGTCCTTGCGGGGGGAAAGCAAGCCGGCGGAGAGAGCACTAGTCGGAAGGAACGGCAAGACGGCAAAGGTGGCATGGTTAGTAGCTCAGGAGACAGGGTCCTGGGCGACTGGGGGGAGTCTAGCAAAAGAGGCAAATGACAACAAGTCTGTGGCAGTTGGCCAGTGCCAGTAACGTGACATGTGGCGCGGGGAAGCAAGGGGGGAACTGGGGTGAGCTGCAGGATAACGGCAGATCGCCCGTAACATGGCGTTGGCCAAAGCATCTTTACAAGAGGAGGAGAGCGGCGCTTGCTTGATGCTGCTTTTGCTGGTTGGCCGCATCACCTTGCCACCATGGCGTTGGAGAGGTCCGAGTTTCTTTTTTTATTTTTTGGCCCGTTTACGCGGTCGTGTGACTTGTTTGGAGCAGACGGTAGACATGGATTCGAATGGCGTGCTTGAAGAGGTCAAAGATGGGCACGAAGCCATGTAAAGAGCGTCAGTCAAATCGGCGCCGGTTGATGACACGAATAAAATCTTTTTTTTAGTGGCGTCGTGGTTGTGCAGTGTGGCAAAAGAAAGAAAAGCAAATGCGCAGCAGGCAGCCAGATTATGTAACAGTGGCAGCGAACCAGACGAGGGGTAAAAGCAATCTTCGAGAAGGCTTCCAAGCAGAGTCAGTCGCTAAGCGGTCGGCAGTTCCTGGCTGCTGACCTGGCCATGACAGCGCAGCTCTAGTGGCGTCGGCTGCAGGCAGGGATTGCTAGCCGAGGTGGAGCCAGGCAGCAAGCGGGTCAGAGGATTTTTTTTATTCTAGCAATGGTAAGAAGAAAGAGGCCCAAGAGATTGGAGGTTGGTTCTTTGCAAAAAGCTGATGGCACACACGTGCGTTGCAAAATGTCCGGTGCCAAGGTGCCTCTTTGCTCTGCCAAGCAGTCGGATAAAAAACATGTCCTCATTGACGTCTGCTGCCTTCCTTGTTTGGCTGCCGCGGCACGGAGCAATGGGACGAGGCAAAGAAAAACAAAACATGGTGCTAGGCCACCAGGCAGCAGAGGCAAGAGGCTCAGCGTCACACGGCGGCTACGTGCGGACTACGACGCCAACCAAAGGTCGGTGCGACGTGGCACGCCCGTCGTGGCATAAAAAGACGCGCAGTAGCTCCGAGCAGGGCCCATGTCTGCAAAAGAAGGAAATCAGAAATGTGTTCCTGAGCGGGGATGCTTCTCCCACTGGCTGTTGGGCTTGATTTGCGGCCAAGCGTGGTCAGATGAAGAGGGAGGGGGGGAGACCAGAGGAGGGGGCCTGGTTCAAGGCTCACGGCACTTTCGGCCGGGCCATGAGCACACCACTTCGGGGAATACGTTGCCCAACTTTTCCAGATGCGGGTTGGACGACGTCTTGTGAGACTCTTGGTTTGTGTTTTTTCCTCCTCCATTTACTTCCCTCATGAGGCGAGGGCAAGTGAGCAGTCTACGACCCGGGCAAATTTGCATGAGATGAAAAAGGTTTGGGCCACGGGGGGAAAGGACCAAGCTAGCAATCTTAATTTGCAGGCGTGCATAAAAACCTCCCTAACCAAAGTCGAGGCCGACGGACCGCTGCCAACAGCCAAGCTTCTTCTTATCTATCTTGCGGGGCGCGCAGAGAGACCCGGACCATGCCGGCCGACGAGGCAAATAAATTAAAATTTATAAAATA
>NJET01000207.1:0-31399 GCA_002591415.1 Ophiocordyceps australis | reverse complement strand
CGCGTCTAATCCCTAGTCTAACCGTTGTTTTCCGTAATTCTGGACTTCTTGGCTACCTGGGACGTGCTTTGGTCTGTACTTTAGCCCCACACACCTGGAAGCGTGTGCTGTGACACACATAGGTATTTCTACAGTATATAGACCTCACTACCTGTCCCTCCGTTTCTTGGAAGGTTAGATACAATACACACATTCTACTTTGGCACATACTTTTGGCTACGTGGCTTACTTGATGCCTCCTCGCCTTATTTTATCCCTGCCTGTGACAACTAGTACTTAAATGTAAAAAGCCGAAAGAAGTACTATCCTGGCAGCTCGTCTTATGCTGTAAAGCGAAAAAATCCAGAGAAGCTTGGAGCGCAAGTGCAATGCCATCGCTACAGGGTTTGCCAAGACTGCAAAGAAATATCTCCGGTTCCTTTTAAACACCATAGAGCACGTCACAGACTTTGCAGGTGCTTTTTTGACTAGTTGCGTTGCGCATACAAATAACATTGACACATGACGCCATTTATTTTCCAGACCGCTGGCTCGACGGCCGCAGCACTCAGGAGGGCGGTGTCGCTATCCCAGCTTGTGAAATCGAAATTGCTCCACCAGGCGAGTCCTCCTTTCTGGCTGTGAGTATCTCAACACCATCCTCGGTGACAAGAAGCGTGTGCTCTGTTCAAAACAGTTACCATTGGCGTCGTATTCAGTGCCCATATACTGCTGCTCTTGAGGGTATCATGCTCCAGGGAGTGAGTTTTAGCTTACCGAACTGAGCCGTGCGTTTGCCATCAATCGTGGTGCTAGTCCAGTTATCAGGCCACGTTATGTCTCTGTATTTCCCCAAAGCAATCATGGGCTCGATGGTAAAGGTCATTCCGGGCTTGCATTCGCCGACAGCCTTATTCTTAGCGTAGTGAGGGACATTAGGAGCACAATGAAAAAGTCTGTTGATTCCATGACCGCAGTATGTCCGAACTGCACTGCAATTACTCTTCTTGGCGTGCTTTTCTATTATGTTTCCAAATTCGCGAATAGGCACACCTGGCCTAACTGCTTTGATGGCCTCATCGAGGCACTCGCGTGCTGCTTCGACGACGCGTACATTTTCAGGGTCCGCTTTTGCCCTGTCGCCAATGTAGTAAGTTTCATTGAGGTCTGCGTGAAAGCCCTCATGGTATAGCGAGATGTCAATATTAAGTATATCGCCATCGAGAAGAACACGCTGATCAGGAATTCCGTGGCAAATGACTTCGTTGACCGAGGTGCAACAAGACTTTGGAAAGTGGTTATAGTTGAGAGGCGATGGATATGACTATTTTGCGTCGTCGTCAGCTGTCTTGAGGGCTCTCCGCTTCCAAGACGTCACGACAGCGACCCAAAAGTACACACATTCCTGTCAATACACGCCTTGTGGACGATTTCATCGATTTGATCCGTGGTAGCACCAGGAACAGCGGCCGCAGCAGCGATGTCGAGCACCTCGCGGGCCAGTCGACAACTTTTTCGCATGGCTTGCTGGGCTTGGGCATCGAGTATTTCAACTTTGTTGCGATTGATTGGAGAGCGGCTATATCTGGGATCGCCGTCTTCCCACCACACGGGGTGAGGAATCGACTTGGGTACGGTTCGGCGTTCGGAAAGAGGATAGACGGGGCGCAGCGTGCCTGAGAAGGGGAAAGTCGGAAACGGATTGTAGTAGCCGCTTGCTGGATCTGGTGAGATTGCTTTCGGTGCCATAAAGTGATGGAGGATTGTACTTTGCGTCTTATGCATGCTCTTATGCGTGCCCTGCAGCAAAGGAGAGGCAGTCAGGACGCAGGCAAAACGACTGATGGGGACGCGGAGTAGGTATCGATGGCTTGGTCCCGGGGCCGGCTCCCTCCTCTTGGTGGTTAATCATACCCAGTTCTTCTTGAAACACTCCTGGGAGCAAAAGAAGCTGTCCTTGATGCTCAGTTTGAGGCATGTCGGGCACTGTAGTGACCCGGCCTCTTTATCGCAGTCGTCTCCGAGACATATTTTCTTCCCTGTGGGCTCGACGGCCATGGCTTGCCAAAGATTTCCCGAGTCGTTGTATTTCTTTCAACAATTCGTATGCACAATTAAGGGTCGTTGCAGAATACAGTCTTTGTTTTGGCAGAAAGGACGCTGTCAATTCAAAATGCTGTTCCTTTTTTTTGTTTCCCTAAGGAGGGAGGGGACGTGACTCTGGTTGTTTAAATCGCAAACTTTTTTTTTAAATACACACAGGTAGTGTTACCACCTACATTAGGTACCTTGGTACTACTACTACTAAGTAAGCAGTAGTATATAGCCAAAATAAAAATAAAAGGGTAACAGGTAGGTTTCATCTAGCAGACAGCCAGCTTCCCCCGATTAACAGAGTACAATCATATTTTTAGTTGGGCAAGCCTACTGATGCCCCAGTTTATACAATCTGCTCAAGCTGCTAAGCAAAGGTATTAGTACAAAGAATAGCGTAGGTACTAGCGAGAAATGGCGCCCGTGGTAAAACTCAAAAACGCTACTCCCTTTCTCAACTCTTGTTCCTCTCTGGTGCATCAGGATACGGCTTCTTGGTGTGCCTCTGTATGCTATGGACTCACCGCCCAAGACGGTCGTCATCGGCGCCGGCCCCGTTGGTTCGCTAGCAGCCTTATACGCCGCCCAAAGAGGCCACAAGGTCGAGGTGTACGAGCTACGTCCCGGTAATGTCTTCGCCGGATCTCCAATATTCACATGGTCTTAACCATCGTACCAGATTTGCGCAAGCCAGGCACCATTCCGCTCAACTTCACAAAGTCAATCAATCTGGCCATTTCGGAACGCGGCATCAATGCCATGCGCCATGCCAATCATCCTTCTCTACTGGAAGCCGTCATGGCTGGCACCATCCCTATGTATGGCCGCATGATCCACGGCCGCAACTCGTCCGGCGTCTTGTTTGAACACGCTCAGCCCTATGATGCCAAGGGAAAGGTACAAGATTGCCACGCATAAGTCATTGCTTTGAGCAGCATAGACTGAGTGGCGAAAGGCTATATACGCCATAGACCGGTCCGGACTGAATTTCCGTCTGCTCGATGTGCTCGAATCCATGCCCAACGTCAGCCTCTTCTTCAATCATAAGCTCACCGGCGCCGATTTTGGGAAACGCCGCGCCTGGCTTGAAGATAGTCAGCATGCTGATGGCAATCGGGCCACGGAGATTGAGATTGAATTTGATCTCATGATTGGGGCAGACGGCGCGCACTCGGCTGTGCGCTACCATCTAATGAAGTTTTCCCGGATGGATTATCATCAAGAGTATATCGACACGCTTTGGTGCGAGTTCAGTATTGATCCACAAACAGACAACAAATCGGCCTCCAAGTTCAAAATATCGCCCAATCATTTGCACATCTGGCCCGGAAGGGAGTTCATGTTCATTGCTATTCCTAGTTCTGTAAGCTTTCACCCACTAGCAGCTTGCCGTCTGTCCCAATTGCTGATCCTGGCCAGGATGGCTCATTTACATGTACCTTGTTCATGCCCAGCAAGCAGGTTAAGGACCTGGAGAACAATCCATCTGTCCTACCAGCATTTTTTGACCTACACTTTCCAGGAGTTACTGATTTGATTCCTGTTGAAAGCCTCATCTCGTCCTTCAACAAGAACCCTCACTTGCCTCTCATCAGCCTCAAATGTCGCCCCTATCATCATGGTTCGTCGGGGGTCATCATTGGTGATGCCGCCCACGCTATGGTTCCTTTCTACGGTCAAGGCATGAACGCTGGCTTCGAGGACGTTCGCATCCTTTTCTCTATTCTAGACAATTACGCCGCTGCATGCGATAACGGCCCGACAGGGCCTTTGCATGCATCAATGTCCTCCTTGCAAAGAGCGGAGGCACTGGCCAAATACTCAGCAGTGAGAGAGCCCGATGCCCACGCAATCAACGACTTGGCCCTGCAAAACTACATCGAGATGCGATCGTCAGTCCTTTCCAAACGGTATCGTCTGCGCAAATACCTTGAGGAATTCATGAGTGTAAACTTTCCTAGCTTTGGGTGGCACACAAAGTACGCTAGGGTTAGCTTCAGCAATGAAGGCTATGCGGAAATTGTTCGTCGGAGCAAACACCAAGGAGAGGTGCTCGTGTATTGCCTGGCGGGCCTTGTTGCATCCCCAGGTATAGGTGCCGCCGCTTACTTCGCCTTCAGATCTCGCAACTCCATTGTCTCTACTATTGGTAATATTTTTGGATTTACATGAGTTCTTTAGAACAAACTTGTGCCATCTTAGATGTGTATTTAGCAGTGACTTGCAAACATGTCTACCTATCTGTAAGTAGGACCTCATATATCATGAAATATTAGTGTCTTCAGAGGTCGAGGTACCTAATGCAGCTTAGAAAGAAGACTACTCGTGCAAGCATAGGGTCGCTAAGCCTGTGGCCATAAGACGATTATAGCCCTGCATTAGTAGTGCTATACTAGGTGATAATTAAAAGAGAGCATGCCTGCCGCCAACCTAGCCCAGCTGCCTAGTAGCCACTTCTAGTAGTACTGTAGTACCTAGGTGCCTGCCAACGAAGTACTTCACGGGATTGGCGTTTTTCTACATATATTTGTTATCTAAATATTACGAGAAAAAAAAGGAATACTACTAGTATATACATCCATTTTTAAGATAATACTAGTAGTAGTAGTAGTAATACTAAATTACTAGTAGTGTAATAAAGAAAAGTAGAAAGACGGCGTGCTAAGTCAGCATTGGATGTCCCAAAAGGCTAAAAGCAGCAGAGTGTAGTGTATTTAGGGCAGCTAGTTGCTCGATTATTGCTATTATAAGTCTAGGTTTCTGACTGGCTGCCAGCTGCTAAGATGAATTTCATTTTGCCGGGTTTCAACCGAGGTTTAAACATGATTTTCCCCAACAAGGCTCAAGAAAGTGATTTTTGGCATGAGAAAAACAGAGCATGAAGAAACGATTCCCGTAGCTGCTACAGCCAATAGATGGGAACAAGAGCTTACACAGAGGTATTGGATTAGACACATGCTCTAATGGTATTTGCAAAGTCAGCATTCACTGATAACGAGATAGAGGCAGATCCTGGCAGCTCTGATGCATTGAAGGGCAACAGACATCACACCTCAATAATATTCGCTTGCCACCTTGTCCTAGACCTGTCGGCCATGTCAATACTGAATACGGCAAATTTGTGCTCGCATCTACAAAATGCTTGCCGGGCAAAACTAGCCATAACGTCAATCAAAAACACCAAATATAATCTGCGCCTAGTGTTGGCTCTGCACCGAGCGGGCTTAATCTCTGCTGTGACGCGATACACATCCTCGGAGCCGCCTTCCCTTGAAGAGATGATATCGCAGCCTCCAGTTCCTATAACAACGACAAATGTGTCGGCACAACGCCTCTGGGTCGGACTTAAATACTATAACGGCCAGCCAGTTCTGAGGAACATACAGTCTGTGAGCAGGCCCAAGCTTTGGGTCACAGGAGATCTCACCGAGCTGTCCAGGCTGGCCAAAGGTGTGCCCACTACTCTCAAGAATTGCGTTCTCCCAGGCCTAAAAGTAGGAGAGTGCATGGTCGTGGCCACTTCCGCCGGTGTTCTCGAGGTTCGCGAGGCTCTGAAACACAGGGTAGGGGGGGTAATAATGTGTCGAGCTTCTTGAGATTAGCCAATTGTGCGAGCAGCTTCGGACATGTTTATCATTTTTAGGGCACTACCGGACAGGTTTGACTTCACGCGTTGCCGAAACAGTACGTCATTGTCAATACTAGAGACGCCTTCGTTCAGGAGGCGGTATGGGAATCAATACTATCAAAAGAATAGATGCATCCTGATATTTTTCGCTTGGGAATAGCACTGTGACATCTGTGCCATTCCTCTATTGCGCCGACCAAACTCCATTAAGGTTTAGAGGGCCGTCGCTCAGCGCTTAGCAGCTTGAAACTTGTCAACCAAGAATTCGCCAAAAGAATAGTAAATAAGAGTGTTCGATAGATATAACCTGCCATGAACTGCTCGTACATAGAAAGCATTACTAGTATGCAGCCTCTTGATAGCTTAAGGTGAGTTGGCGGAAGTGAGCTCAATCTTCATGTCGTCAGCTGCCATTTCAGTGACATTGCCAGTCGTCGTATCCTTTTCCTCTGCACTAAATGGAATTGTCTGATCTGTCACATCTTGCACTTCAACTCCAATGGCCTGTACAGAGTCTTGAGCATTTTCCTTTGCTGCGATGTCGTCTCCGACGCACAGTTTTGTCTTTGCTTCTTCATTTCCGAACTCGATCGATTCCGCCGCAGAAACAGCTGTTGCGACGGCTTGGTCAGCTCCAAGTTTGGCGTGAGTTGTGTCGTCGACGGTTTCAGCTAGCGCCGCTCCTGGAGCAGTCGCATCCGCAATCGATGGCTTCAGCTGATAAGTCACGTCTGGATCATTCACGGTAAATTTATCGATATTCGTGTCCTTGAGTTCGTTGGCAACTCCCGCGGTAGAGTCCATCTCGACAGAGGGTGCGCTGCCGATAGTCATTGCTTCTGCCGGTCTCGACTCCGGGGCAGGCTCTGGGTCAATTGGAGTAACGGGCGTTCTGGCACCGGACGCATCACGAGGGGAACTGGCAGTTGTATCTGCTCTTGCGTCTGAAGCCTCGTGCGACATTTTCAGGGGGTTTTGGGGTACTCCAGCCTGCGCAGAAAACACATCAAGGCCTTTTTCTGTTGCATCCTTGGCAGGCGTTTTCTTGCGGGCGTTAGCGTCATGTCCCGACATTCGAGAGACGGTCGCCGTTGCCAGTTTAGGGGCCGCTGCTTTCTTGACTGCAGTCAGGGAAGGTTTATCAGATGTTTTGGATGAGGAAGCCTGGGTAGGCCTCATCATTCTTGCAAGGAATCCCTCGTCAACCTGGCTCTGACGCTTTGCAGCGCTGAGTTCCTGTTGAGATCGCTTGCTTGGCGGTGGACCCACGCTAGGTCTTCCTTGACTGGCCGAGCTGGGCTGGCTCTTTGCGTTTGCAGCCAGTGCCGGTGTGACCGTGGAGTGGCTCGATCGAGTTGGTGCTTTGTCTGCGACTAGACTCTGCGTATTTCCACCTTGGTGTGAAACAGATTGCCTTGACGCACCTGTCTTGGACGCATAAGAGGCTGTTGGGGCCAAAAGAGAAGATGGAATATTAATGGCCTGGGTCGGGGACTTGAGCTTGGGTTTGACGACGCCAGTATCGTTCCGGCCTGCTGCCATAGGCTTTAAAGACGGTGTGGGCGTTGGTCTTGACTTGGCTGCAGCTGCCTTGGAGGTAGCCGTCGTGTGTCTTGCGGCAGTCTTATTCTCAATAACCTCCTTTCGGACTGCCTTGTCTTGTTTTGCCACGCTTGTCGATGTGAGAGATGGACGCGCCTTTGCTGCCGTTCTGGACGTTTGTTTGGCGGGCACAGCACGATTCGAGGTAGCTTTGTTTGAACTGGCCGATGCCACTTTGGCCTTGGAAGGGCCTCCAGACTGATTGTCAACCTCTTTAGGCAATGAGACTGGGCCAGTCGGTGAAGATGGCTCTGCCTGAGTATTTTCTGATGGCAAATGCGGCGACGAATCCAAGCTAGTAGCAGAGCCAGGGTTCGGTTCCTGGATTGCCACATCATCAGAGGCTTCATTGGACAAGACGGAAGTGGCCATATGGGGCTTGGCTGGAAGGCTGGCATCTTGCGGTTCAGGAAGGGACTCGGGAATAGGATCATTGACAAGGACTTTGCGCACAGGCATGGCGATTTCCTCTGAAGACGCCATTGCGGGTTTGTCGGCAAGTGTTGAAATGGATTCGGCGTCGGTATCCGGGCTCGGGCGGCGGCGAGATAGGCTTGATTCGTCGCTGTGATCCCTACGAAGACCAATACGGCCCTCTTTCTCGATTGCAACGAAACTAGTGCGGACCTTGGAAAGGGGCCTCGGGGATATGGTGTCGTTGAGGACTGGAGCAGAGATACTGGATTAGCGACAGGTTCCTGGGCATAAGGACAAGTCGCCCGTGGGCACGGGCGTGTTGGATTTCACGTCGGAGCTTGGGTCAATGTTGGTCCGTCTAGCGTCCACGGCTGAGGCGTCAGGCTGCCGACAGTTCTGCATGCCTACCTTACCAACGGTACGGTACAGTACCGAGCCAGGAATGCATGTACGGATGGAAAATGGCACAGGGGAAAGGCCGCACTGGTGAGTGGTGGCTGGGCTCCAAGGGAGAGGAAAGGAGCAAGGGGTATACGTAGTGGAAAAACCAGTAAAACGCCAGTAGAAAGCCAGTACCGCAAGATGGACAAGACCAACTTGAAGTGCAAGACGACAAACTCGGGGCAGTAGAGATGGCGGCAACGCGAAAGAGCAAGCCGCGAGAACCTACCTGCCGAGTTTGACGCGGTGCTTGAGACACCAGGCGATCTGCCTCTGTCGGGCGGGCTCGTGTCGCCTTTGCTTTCAAACATGGCCCTCAGGTTCCTGACCTGGCTCATGGCGACGACTGTTGAACCAAGCAAGACACTGGTCGAGAAGTGGGAGTTGGAAGTAGAGACTGCTAGAGACTGCTTGAGTTCAGGCAAGGTGGTCTGTCTGTTAATTCACGTAGTAGTACTCGCACGAATAAAGTAGCAAGGAAACAATGACGGCTTCTATCCACATTGGGGGATAAGTGCAAAGCCATACGCGTATAATAGTAGGTATGCATGATTAAAATTACTAACTAGTACGGAGCACTACAGGCAGGGACATGGAAAAGGGAGACGTGGTCACCTCAAACGGGCCGCCGCGCTGGGGCGCAACCGTTGATGTCGGGGGTAATTGTGGATTAACTGAGCCCCTTGTTGCGGCTTGTCTGTGGCTGACATCGCTTGCTCTAGGCAGTTTTGTTCCACACTAAATACAGACTAGCACCGGCTCTAATAAATAACCCATGATTTCCTTTCTATATTTATTTGGCTACCTAATTTCCTGCCGTGTCTACCTAACCTAGGGTAGGCAGAATATTTCTGCATCTCCCTCATACCACTAGCATAACTATTTAAAAGTTACGGCGACAAGGCAGAACATCTTTTATATCGAGATATACCTTCTCCTCTTGGAGAATTCGTATTTGATTTTGTACTCTACATTGCACATTGATATAAAAGCTCGTTTGCTATGGCTGCCGTAATGGCATAGTTGCAAATTGCCGCCATGACTCTGTAGCACGCGCCAAGTCTATATATGGCCTTTCTCATCTTACAACTCGCATACTCAACCAAGTAAGTAACTATTCAATGCCTCTCTGAAGCATATCGCATCACTTGGTTCTCTTCCTCTCGAGCTCAGCCTGGTACTTAGCCACCAATTCCTTTCTGTAATCATTGTTAACAAACAGTCACGTAGTAGAAGAACAACATCTGAGACTTACTGCATATGGGGCGGCGCTGTAGCATAGTGGCTAAACTCCATGCTGAACTCCCCTTTGCCTTGTGTCGCTGCACGCAACTGCGAGCTAAAGCCAAACATGGCGTTGAGGCTGCAGTCACATGTAAGCACAAAGTCCTCACTGCCAATGTCCGTATCAATAATGACTGCGTTCTTCTTGTTCATGAGCATCAGGAGATTGCCCTGAAACTCATTGGGAGCCGTGATTGTCGTTCTCATCAACGGCTCCAGAACTTGGCCGCCGGCATCGGCAAAGGCTTTCTGAAAGGCCATTTGAGTAGCCAAGCTGAATGCATAATCCGAGGAATCAGTCATATGAGTGGCGCCATCGTTGATTATCATCTTGGTCCCAATGACATGGTGACCAAGTAGGGGACCTTTTTGGCAGGCAAGCTCGAATCCCTTGGAACAAGCCGTTAAAAACTTCTCAGGAATATGGCCGCCCACAACTTGACTCTCGTAATAATTTGCCTCTGGCTGATCATTGGGTTCAATCCACCCCACCACTCGAGCAAAATCGCCAGGTCCGCCAGTCTGCCGTCTCAGGAGGAAGTCGAAGTCGGAGCGCTTCGAAATCGTCTCTCGATATGCCACACGTGGCTGACCCGTCACGCATTCAGTCTTGTATTCGCGTTTAAATCGTTCTACATAGACCTCGAGATGTAGCTCCCCCATGCCTGACATGATGGTCTCCTCGCTCTCAGGGTCTACATGCACACGGAAGGTAGGGTCTTCGCGCTGAAAGCGGTTCATGGCCTTGCTGAAGTTGTCGGCGTCCAAAGTACGTTTCGGCCTAACTGAGAGCGACATGACGGCATCGGGGACAAACATGGACGATGTGGTGTAAGGCAGTCCACCATCGGTGAACGTGTCTCCTGATGCACAATCGACACCAAAGACAGCGCATATTTCGCCAGCGCCTACCTGAGAGACGTCTTCCATTTCGTTGGAATGCATACGCACAATGCGTGGAATCCTCACTTTCTTGTCCGTTCTTGAGTTATACAGGAAGACGCCCTTGGTGAGCATGCCTTGGTAGACGCGAATATAAGTAAGCTGGCCAAAGTTGTTCTCCTCGAGTTTGAAAGCAAGCCCAACAAATGGCAGGGAATTGTAGGGCACTAGCTTGACTGGTTTCTCGCCTTTGGATTTATCAAGCGCCATGTTTTCAATCTCGGACGGGTTTGGCAGATAGTCGCAGACGGCATCAAGTACGGGCTGGATTCCTTTGTCGGCGAGGGCAGAGCCCATGAGAACAGGAGTAAAGCAACGCGAGATTGTTGCGCGACGAATGGCCGCCTTGATCTGCGAATTACTAGGTTCTTTTTCCTCAAGGAAAATTTCAGCAATCTCATCGTCGACATCGGCCAATTTTTCGATCAAGACCTGGCGCTTCTCGTCGGCCAGCTCGCGTAGCGGGCCTGTAATTTGGTCTAAAACGCGAACCTTGGTGCCGCGAGGCCCTTCAAAATACAACGCCTTCATTTGGACCAGGTCAACGACACCTTTGAATTCATTTTCGGCACCAATCGGGATCTGAATAGCGGCAGCGGGAATTTTAAGTTTTGCGTTGATCTGGTCGATAGCTTTCCAGGGATTGGCACCCATGCGATCCATCTTATTGATGAACGAAATTCTCGGGACATTGTAGCGCTTCATTTGACGATGGACTGTGACAGTCTGGGATTGTACGCCACTCACAGCGCAGAGGATCATGACGGCTCCATCAAGGACGCGTAGAGCTCGCTCAACCTCAATGGTGAAGTCGATATGGCCGGGCGTGTCAATGAGATTGAAGTGATATGTTTCTTCTCTGCCATTCTCTATCTTTTTCCAGTCGCAGAAAGTGGCTGCAGACTGAATAGTGATGCCTTTTTCCCGCTCGAGTTCCATGGAGTCCATTTTCGCACCAACAGCATCCTTGCCTCGAACTTCGTGGATAGCATTGATGCGGCCTGTGTAAAAGAGAACGCGTTCAGTCGCTGTCGTCTTGCCGCTGTCAATATGGGCCTTGAAGGCACCTCGTTAGCTTCGTACATTCAAATGGGGCTCAGGTATAGCATACAGCGATGCCGATATTTCGAACTTGGGACAATCTTTGCGCTTCTTCAGGGGCCATATTGGCGGCCACATATTCGGGTGTCAGACTGGCAGCATCTTCCTGCGCCTTCTTCAGCCTATTATTAGCTTGTTAGTGCAGCTCTGCGAGACAGGTTCAATGGCTTCATACGCTTCTTGCGCTGCGCTGGCAGCATGTGGCGGCGTCTGGCTGAAAGCTCTTGCCGTTCGGCAGCTTGAGTAGATATGGGAATCATATTTCCTCCATGGCAGCCTATGGACTTGTTGCCACACCCGGCTCCTGAGCCATCTGGCGGACCCGATCGCACTCATGAGTGGCGCGTATGGTGTGTGCATTGCCTCCAAATCAGAGCTCCATGTATCGGCCGCTTGCTAGAAAACTTTTATATTTTCCGATCCAACGAGGTACAATCGGAGCTGTGATACAGTACTTGCGCGGTACATGCATTTACGCGAACTTTTCGCAACTGCTTATGTACTTTCAAGTATTTTTTTTTAATTCTAGCAGACTCTACAGATATACACCAGGTACCGGTATCTAGTACTACTACTACTACTACTACACAGGCTCGGAGGTAGTAGGAGGGGGTATGTAGATGCCTCACGAGCGCTAAAAACATTCGAGGCGCTGTTGCACTTTCATTCGTTCTGTGCTCTCGGCCTGTTCTCTCATGAAGTATCGAAGACATATATTCTATCAAACTCCTTATCCCAGGCATGCAGGCAGCTTGTTTAGGCGCGTAAATAGGGATAGAAGCGTACGTAAACTCTCCAATATCAACTTCTACTAAATGATATTCTGCTTCTCTAGTACCCTCTCTTCTTGAATGCGAGCCACAAAGATTGCAATGGTTGTCTGTTTTATTATGCAAATAAAATACTCCGAATTAACCCGAAAAAATAGACCAGAGCTCCCAGATGCCTTTGGAATATATACTAGGGTCATAACAATGCAAACGCCACTGCCATAATTATGACTGTCAGTCCAGGGCCGGACCGTGGATTCGGGAATATAGCAACGTTTTCGACGTCCTGAAACCCCTTTGCGGCATTGAGGTCAGTTTGCGTAGGCTGTGGAGGTACGCTACCGTCATAGTCAGGGGCAGCTGTCGCCGATGGAATAGTGGCACCGCGACTCGCGAAAGCCACCACATTAGACTTTGTCGAGTTGAAGTTTGTCTGCGCAATCCCAATTTCGTTGTTGACAAGATCGTAAACGACATATGCCGACCGCAAAAACGTATCGCCGAGTAGGTAAGGGGGCGCCGATTGCTTGCTAATTCCGAAGCCACAAACTGACTTGCCCCGGTGGTGACCTGACTTTGGCTTTGGCGATCCTCCACTGAGTTGAAAGACAAGCTCAGCCATAGTGACGTTGATGCGAGGTCCAAGAGGGCCCGAGAAGGTGAAAGAGAAATAACCCTCACTGTTGGCAGCCGCGCATGGCAATAAGGCCAATCCTACGTCTTCATCATACTTGGCCCCTACTTCGGCCCAAACTTGATCCACCAGATCTGGAGGGAGAAAGCTTAAAGATGTACCAGAATCCAGCACCACCGGCAAAGGCAGTTCTTGTGTGGTTAATATATCATGGCCGCTTGAACTTGAGGCTTCAATAGAGTAAAGGGAGACCATGAAGGACGTATAATTGTTTGCCGTCTTGTCCAATAGTATTGGAATTCTTGTTAGTGGGCCGATAAATTCTTCAGTATCGACGCCACCAAATAATATGTTACCCGTGCTTGCGTCCAGATCATTAAGCCAGAGGCTGTATGCAACCGTGTTTATTAATTTAGCATTCGCGAGAGCCACTGGCAGGTTGGGATAGAGTTGCTGTATTGTATCGGCTGACGCTTCGTTGTTGACGTAGCCGACACCAACAAGACCATATGAAACGGAAGTCGCGGTTCCAAGTCCCATGGTGAAATTTTCAAGGGAATCTGGACCTAGTTGGATGCGATCCGTAAAGTAATCTCCGGTCGATGACGACTTGTCCAGGTATGATATCTGAAAGAGGTTTTTGCCGACATCACTGAACGTGCTCGACTGTGTCGGATCGACTATTCAGGACTTATGGTAAGTACCGAGTGTCAAAGTCATATAAGCAGAAAGATGGCCACGTGGCCTGTAAAACGTACAACTTCCAAGCGAGCATCCCCCTTCTCTTTTGTCGTGGCAAATACTTGCACTAGCAGAAGGCACCCAGACGTCACTGCTGCCCGTGTCGAGTTGTAGAGTGAGCTCTTGGCCTGGCGTGCCAATATTAACAGTCGCAAAATAGCCTCCTTGGGTCAGGTCGTTCTTGATGTCTGTTTTGAAGCTCGGGCCGGAGTTGACGAGGTGACGTATATTACCAACATCGTAGCGCTTGGAAATATTCCAGAGAACGACTTGACCCAGCACCGTTGAAGATATGATCGATTGCTTCACGAACCAACAAAACGCCTTCATCATGGAGAGCGAAGCCGCGGGCGCCTTTATAACTGATTCACAAATAAACTTGGTATCGTCTTGTACCACTGCAATTACCGGTAGATAGCCAGGACAGTGGTAAAAAAAATCGAAAAGAACGAAGACATTCAACTATGAATGGCCCAGAAAGCAGATGCACATGGATGTACGTGAAGGCATATTGCTCGTGCAGTCAGCGTAGATGCTGATACCTATGTGGCACAGGTAATCAGGGGCTCTGGAAGACGCCAAAAGAGAGCAAATGAATGCATTTTGGCAAGTCGAGCCCGCTCGAGCCGGGCGGAAGTTCGGCATGGCCGTCTAGCGTTGGTCGGTGTCGGTTGGACACTACCAAGAGGCCGGGTAACTTATCTTTGGGGGTAGCTGAGTTGGAAGGCAGACAAGTAGTATTCCGTACTGGAAGTGGGTTGTAGTCTTGAAATCCGTAATAACTCTGCCCAATGAAATGGGAGAGCTGAAAAACCAGTCCAAGTCTGAAACGTCGGTTACAGTAGATGTATAGGAATGTATAGGGCGTGCACGCACCCAAAGGCACTCGGCATACTTTGCAAATGAGGAGAAAGGGGCTGTATCTTGGCAGGAGTTGGCACTAGTAGTAGTTAGATCTGACTTAGTACTACTACTAAGTTAGTATGGAGATGAGGGTCAGGTACATACTATCTGTGATTCCTGACTCCTCGTAAGGTGGGTACTACTACCTAGTTAGGTAGTAGTTATCTGTCCCCGGGGGTAAAAGGTACAGAGACCCTATGGCACTGTAAGAGAATTCGGAGGAGTCTATAATAGTGACGAGAACTTATTCATAATAATTACTATCTTAAATTTACCTATATCAACTACCTAGTAAATAATCTAAGAGTTTTTATGTAGTACATGTAGCCCTTGCCTCTGCACTTTATTATGATTTTTTCTAAGTTGTTGATAGGCACCTATGGTGTGTTTACTCTAGGGTAGGGTTAAACTTAGTAGTTCTATTAGTAGTAGGTACATACTAGTAGTAGTACTGCTACTACTACTGTACTACTTACTACCTTGTTGTCCCTTATTAACACCTATAGTAGGCCAATATGGTCGGCCAGCTCGACAACATCTATCCATCAAACCAGCATTTCACCGTCGACGTGCATTGTGCCATCGCAGCCGTCCTTTGTGCGCTTCATCCTGAATCTACACCGTCATGGTGTCTTCAAGACGCAGCAGCAGCTGGCTCGCTGCGACTGCTGCCGTTGCGTCCATGCAACTGGCTGCCACAAGCTTTACCAACTCGTCCTTTAACCAAGCCGATATGATGCGAGTACAGATGGTGCTGATGAAAGACCGTCCTGGTGGATGCCCTCCTTGGTAACGACCAGCCCTTACAGCTCGCGTTCACGGTGAAAGTCTTGTTCACTGATGCGAGATGTGCTTTAGCTTCAACTGTCTGCTACCTGCCCATAGCTGTGCGCAGTACGCACGCTGCAATGAATACAATGGCAAATGCTCTTGTCCAGATGGCTTTGGAGGCGACGACTGCTTGGAACCACGTACGTTACCCCCACCTTGTTTACTTCTTCGGTGTCAACGAACGCGACTAACCTGGCGCGTTTCGACGCTCAGTATGTGGCTCTCTGGGCCGTGGCAAGGAGCGACCTATGCGCTCCGATGCGTCATGCGATTGTGATGACGGCTGGACCGGCATCAATTGTAATGTATGCACACATAACAAGGCTTGTAACGCCCTGATGGAAAGTGGAAACGGCGGCGTCTGCTATCAAAACGGCGAGGTGGTCAAGTACAACCATCAAATGTGTCAAGTTACAAACAAGCAAATCGCCAGTCTCCTAGGCAAGCAGATACCACAGGTCACCTTTACCTGCAAGAAGGATGAGGGGACCTGCGACTTTCAGTGTATGTTCCTCACTGCCTTTTGTGTGAGCTACATGCTGATTCCACTTATCTCTAGTCTGGGTTGATGCCATCGAGTCCTTCTACTGTCATTTGTCCGACTGCGATTCAAGCGCTCAGTTCGACGAGAACACAAACAAGACGTCATACAAGTGCGACCGAATACAATGCAGTTGCATTCCAGGTCGAATGCTTTGCGGCAAGCCTGGCTCTGTTGATCTTACTGACTTCCTCGACCAGGCCATTCGTGGTCCTGGCGGCTTTGATTGCACTCAACGCATGCAAGGTACCCATGATTGTGCTTTCACCGAGCCTGAAATGGACAAGCTCATTCATGACATTACCGGTGACTCGAGTATCCTACTCGACTGTCGTGCGGGCGAATGTTTGTATGAGACTGAAGTACCGGGCTATAAGCGCCCGGTGAAGCAAATCAACACGCCCCTCATCGCAGGAGTCATCGCTGGTTGTGCGCTCTTCGTCGTTGCCGTCATCATTTTGACGTGGTTCCTCTCACGTCGCAAGCTCAAGCACGGGGCCATTCGCCTCGACGACTCGGACGACGAGGGACTCCAGCTCATGGCCAATCACAAGCCAGCGGCGCTTTACTGTGACAAGGTAGCCTACTCTCTCAATGGCAAGACCATTCTCTCTGGCATACAGAGCATCTGTCATCCAGGCGAGATAACAGCCATCATGGGGGCTTCAGGCGCAGGCAAAACCACCCTGTTGGACATTCTGGCCCGCAAGAATAAGCGTGGACAAGTTTCCGGAAGCTTTTATGTCAACGGAGAGCGGGTTGGCGACTCGGAGTACAAAAATGTTGTCGGATTCGTCGACCAAGAAGACACAATGCTCCCAACGCTGACGGTCCACGAGACAATACTCAATAGTGCGCTCCTCCGGCTCCCCCGTGACATGGGCCGTGCAGCCAAAGAGCAGAGAGTAATGGAAGTTGAGAGGGAGCTTGGCATTCTTCATATTCGGGATTCACTGATTGGCTCCGAAGAAGGCAGAGGCCGCGGCATATCTGGCGGCGAGAAGCGCCGAGTTGGTATCGCCTGTGAACTGGTCACGAGTCCCTCCATTCTCTTTTTGGACGAGCCGACAAGCGGACTTGACGCTTTCAATGCCTATAATGTTGTCGAGTGCCTAGTAACGCTAGCCAAGAACTACAAGAGGACTGTCATCTTCACCATTCACCAGCCACGCTCAAACATCGTGGCTCTGTTTGACAGGCTTATCCTTTTGGCCGGCGGGAGAACAGTCTACTCGGGACCTTTCAGTCAATGCCAAACTTATTTTGACTCTATAGGATACAAATGCCCTGCTGGTTTCAATATTGCCGACTATCTTGTCGACCTGACTATGCACGCTGGCTCTAACATGTCCACTGACGATGGCACTGTGAACGCTGATACCGCCAGCATCGGCCCCAGCAGCACCAAGGCAGTCAAGTCGATTGCTAGCATGTCCGGAGCTAGCAATGCTGAAGACAGTGGCTCTGAACCTCACCTCTCTCCGCGCTCCAGGATATCTCGTCGCGATTCGGTCAAGACGCGCCAGGAGCGAGAGCTCTTCACCCGCAAAAAGCAAGGGCCTGGCACATCAGTGTCAGACGCCGGGGGCGAGGATGCCAGCACCTATCAGCTACAGACGAACCCTTCCCCGAGCAATTGGTCAATGCGAGTGCCCCAAGACGCCCATGACTTACCGCCCTCTGCTGTCAGCGCCACCGATCTTGATGTCATGACGCAGTCATTCACCCAGTCAGCTATCGCTAGTAGCATGTGCCAGGAGATGCAGCAAGCCATCTCTGTTGCTCAAGAGGCCAATGGCTCGAATAGTAATGGTTACAGCGCCGAGGGCCCCAACATCAACCTGAGCACCAGCGCTGTAGGCAAAGGTTACACGCGTGTTGGCTACCTGCGCCAGTTTATCATTCTCTCTCAACGGACATGGAAGAATTTATACCGGAACCCTATGCTTATGCTCACTCATTACGCCATTGCTATCATACTTGCTGTTTTTTCTGGATACCTCTTCTACGGCCTGACGGACGATATTCCCGGCTTTCAAAACCGCCTGGGCCTTTTCTTCTTCCTCTTGGCACTTTTCGGCTTTAGTACTCTCACCAGCTTAAATGTATTTGCCACCGAGCGTCTGCTCTTCATGCGTGAGCGCGCCAACGGTTACTACTCACCGGCGACTTACTTTGCGGCCAAAGTCTTCTTCGACATCATTCCATTGAGGATAATTCCTCCCATCCTCATGGGATCCATAATTTATCCCATGACAGGCCTAGTACCTGATTCAACGCACTTCTTCCGCTTTTTGCTCGTTCTAGTGCTCTTCAATCTGGCAGCCGCTACCATCTGTCTCTTTATTGGCATCGTATGCAAGGACGGCGGAGTGGCTAATCTACTTGGCAGCCTCGTCATGCTCTTTAGTCTTCTCTTTGCTGGCTTCCTTCTCAATCACGATGCAACGCCTGCTGGGGCAATGTGGCTCCAGACGCTGTCTATATTTCACTATGGCTTTGAGTCACTCATTGTCAACGAAGTGGTGGAGCTCACGCTCATTGATAAGAAGTATGGACTAGATATTACCGTCCCGGGGGCTGCCATCCTTAGCTCTTTTGGGTTTGACAACGGGGCTCTGTGGACAGACATTCGAAACCTCGGCATCTTTGCTGCCGTCTTTATAATTCTTGCATATTCAGCTATGCATCTACTATTGGTTGAAAAGCGATAAAGACGACTTGATACTATGAACTCTTGGGAATCAGGAAGTGGAGTTTCGGGAAGCAATACTTATTATGAAGCAACGGGTGGTCGAATTGTTTGTCAACAATCCACAAGAAAGCTCCGAGGGCTTTGGTTCCTTGTTTTCTACTCCCGAAACGCATGGGATAAGGACCCTCAGATTGTGAGGACATGCTTGCTTCTGTATGTCAACTTCCTCATTGATGTGCATATAGCAACTAGTAGATTACAGTCAATCTTGAGTAGTACACTAGTTTCGAAGGGCAGTAAAAGATGCAGAGATAAGCCATCTCTAAGTCAGCTTCGCCCCTGTGAGAGTTTCTGCAAGCATCTTGTGCCTTTGAGATATGCGTGTATAATCCGCATCGTGCATAGGATCCACATTGGACGTCAATTTGCCGCTAGAAGCTGCAATCATATTCTCTATTGTTGGTGGTGGACCGTGGAGGCCCCAAATGTTATTGAAACCATTCCCAGGTTGGGAAGCAAAGGCATTTTCGGAGAATATGTTGTCCAATTGGTTCTTGAGATCGTCCTCATCAACAATAAAGCTAGAGGCATTGATGTAGAGCTGCGTGAGGGCCTCACGTCTGGCCTCACGTTTGTGCTTTTCAATATTGAAGACACGCTGTCGGCTCTTTTTGGCGCGGTAAAACCGCTCAGGATCGGGATAGACCTTGCAGTTGAGCAATGCCTTCAGGACGGTCCCCCGCGTAACGCGATCGTCCTCGCGTTCAGGTTCTTCCAGCGCTCGGCGTCTTCCTTCAGACTTGCGCGCCTGGCGAATCCTGCAATTCTTGTCACTACGCAGGCGGCGTTTCCAGAGAGACTGTAAACCTTGTTCGAGATTGGTACGTCGCGCGTCGGCTAACTGAGCCTTCCATTCTTGGTCTGGAGTCAATTTGTCGGGTTGATTGGTCGGTTTGGGAGCTGTACGCTCTATGTATTCGGGCTGGACCTTGCGGTTCCTTTCACTCCAAGGGAAAATATTGCGAGGAACTGGAAGTGATCCTCGCATCCGAGCTGGTTTTTTCTCGTCTGACTGTGGAGGAGTTGGCAGCCGAACATAGGAAGGAGATTCTGGGGGTATATTTGACGAATAGCTGGCCGTGTTGGAGATTGCTCTGGACGAAATGGTGATGCGATAGAGTGTGGGCCGCGCATATAGCCGGGCTGGTGGAAGCGACATGCTTTGAAAATGCTATGGGCCTGAAAGCGTGGCAATTGGAAAGGGATGCCTTGAGTTAATGAAGTCTTCTATTTTTGAGAAAACTTATAGTTGGCTGATTTGGGGTACCTTGGTTAGCAGTCGGGAAGTATATTCTCCGTTATCCGAGTCTCTTATAGATACTAGCAGTACCTACATTAATATAATATCTATATAAGCGCTTTACTGTGTAAATGCATATATATGGTAATGATCCTAACCGAGGTCGTGGTCGCGAAAGGGAAAAAAAGTTTGATGCAACGGCAAGACCAAAAAATTGTCCATTTCTTTTATGCTGCCACCACCATTATCGCCAAGGGACTCTTGAAAATTCGAGAAGTACCAGAGCACATCATCTATTGGAACTGAGTTGAAAACAAGTTACTGCGGTCGTTTCCCTGTCTCATACAGCAATCGATTTGCTCGCCATGGGAACCGGCAAAAAAGAGGCAACCAGGCGTGTTCGCCAAGGCAAGACTGGCGATGGACTCGGTAATTTGCGTGTCAAGGGCGAGAACTTCTATCGGTGCGCTATCCAAAGCTCGGCGCCCTTGGTGTATATCATGGATCTCTAACGGCAGTATTCAGCGATGCAAAAAAAGTGAAAACTCTTAATATGTACAAGCAGGGAAAGGCACAGCGCAACGCAGACGGTCAAATCACCAAAGCAGCAAGCTATCAGTCTCGTGATGTGCCCAATGCACGTATTGAACCGAACCGCAAATGGTTTACAAACACTCGGGTCGTCTCGCAAGACACACTAAGTTCATTTCGCGATGCCATGGCAGAAAGAGCTAGAGATCCCTACCAGGTTTTACTCAAGTCCAACAAATTGCCAATGAGTTTGATTCGCGACGGTCAAGGCATCAATGGCATCAAGCAGCACAAGGCCAAGATGGCTATGGAGAGTTCACCTTTTGCTGATGTATTCGGGCCTAAAGCGCAACGCAAACGCGTAAAGCTCGGGGTTAGTAGCATGACTGATCTCGTTGATGACACAGAGAAAAGCATGGACATATACCAGGACCGTTCTGAACAAGCCAGATTACTAAGTGGAGTGTCGGGCGTGGAGGATTACCAAGGCCCGTCAACAATAGCAGTAGAGCCAGTCTTTGACAAGGGACAGAGCAAAAGAATATGGAACGAGCTCTACAAAGTCATTGACTCCTCAGACGTGGTGATACACGTTCTTGACGCAAGAGATCCAATTGGCACTCGATGTCGAAGCATCGAGAAATATCTCAAGGAAGAGGCACCACATAAACACCTTATCTTCGTCTTAAACAAGTGTGACTTGGTTCCTACAAGAGTCGCGGTATGCAAGCCTCTCCTTAGCTTTCTCGTTTTCTGCTTTGGACCTCTTAGTGGTTCCAATGCTCTTTGTCAGGACCCCTTCTTTATGACTTTCTATGGAGGTCGTCTGTTACAGCATTGGAAAATTGAACATGCCGCTCTCTCCTGCCCCAACTCAGCGTTGGTTGCTGATGGTTGCCGTTTTGGCTACCATCTTGAGACAGGCCTGCGAGTCAAATGAGTTGAGATCTCTGCACTGTTCAGCAAAGATTTCTTAGTGATGTCTCGCACATTGTTTTTGTCTCTTGTTTATCCGTTAGCTATAGGTCTATGCTGACACCCAGTTGTATTACTCTAGGCCGGCTGGGTACGCAGTCTTTCCAAGGAGTATCCAACGCTTGCTTTCCACGCCAGCATTAACAACTCGTTTGGCAAGGGATCCTTGATACAGCTTCTTCGACAGTTTTCAAGTCTTCACTCTGACAGAAAGCAAATATCTGTCGGTCTGATAGGAGGCCCAAATACTGGCAAATCCTCAATAATTAACACGCTTCTAAAACGAAAGGTGTGCACTGTGGCACCTATCCCAGGAGAGACAAAGGTGTGGCAATACATTAGCTTGATGAAGCGCATCTACCTGATCGATTGTCCGGGTATCGTGCCTCCATCGAACACGGACACACCAACAGACTTGATTCTCAGGGGCGTTGTTCGCGTGGAAAAGGTAGAGCAGCCAGAGCAATACATCCCAGCCGTACTAGAAAGAGTCAAGCAACGTCACATGGAAAAGACGTACGATCTGACAGGCTGGAGAAATGCCACAGAGCTCTTGGAGCAGTTGGCTAGAAAAAGTGGCCGCTTGCTCCCCGGAGCTGAGCCAGACTTGGATGGAGTTGCAAAAATGGTTCTCAATGACTTCATGAGAGGCAGAATACCCTGGTTTACTCCCGCTCCGGAAACAGATGTGCCAGACGAGGAAGGTATAAGCGGCCGTAATGGCAGACTAGGAGAGATGCCCAGGAAGCGGAATGGAGCCGACACTCCCTGTGAATAACGCTGTCACGGTCAGGGAGATTGACTGGACAGCAGGATTGTCCGCATGGGCTGTGCAGATGCATGCGTGCCCTCAGCCATGTAAGCGCAACGAGCATGGCTTAATTTCTGAACGCACCTCGGGCAATGCTACACGCAGCAATGTGAGACATTTAAGAATGCACTTGGACTATGGCGTTCAGCTCGGCTGATAGTGTTGCCGCTCAGCTGGAAACCTTGACTGGCATACGCAGAGACGGAGAGGTGATGAAGAACATCAGATGTCATTTACAAGGCGATGACTTCGCTCTGGCTGGTATCTGCGACGGGCTTCCCTCTGGTTAGACTTTTGCCGAGTCTAGCTATTGCTTCAGGCCCTGCCACAGTGCCGATCTTATGCTTGGTGCCTCACAACACCATTGCCAGCAAGGTCTCACATGTATACCGTGCCCCACAAGCCCTTCAGGACCCGCGTCTCTCGACTAAGGACTCAATGATGAGGGGGCTTGATTCTGCCAAGGGTTTCTTTGTCACTGTGAGACAGTAATGACCTACTGAATCGGCAATTTCCGGGCTTGGTGCAATGTTCGTTGCCGGCATTGATTGAGTCTTGCGTGCAGGATTGGCTGGTGGCTGACACGGCTTGAGACGCATGCTGGCTGTGTATACAGCAAGCTGGAGTTTGAATTGCATGAGCGGCCAGATGATGGGTGCTGGCTGATGCGGAGTCATAGTACAGTTGCATAAACGGATTGGTCGTGTTTCCATGCAGTCGCAGAAGCATAGGCCAAGGGCTAGGCGAGACGGTTGCTCAGCATGGCGCATGCATAAACTAAGGCTGCGTGACTCGATAGGCGAGAGGCCTTGTTTGTTTGTCTTGGCACCTGCCGGTACTGCTTCTCCGGTGTCTTGTCGGAATATCCATGACCGCGAGTTGGCATTGACGAGCTGCTTTGCGTCGCCGAGAGAGACGTCTGTCCACAGTTGCGCCAACTATAGACGAGCCTTTACTCATGATATCCATGGTTAATTCAGCGCTTGGCCGATGCTAAGCCAAAACGGCGACTGCTCACATCCAAGATCACAAGGCAGGCTTTGGATTCGTCCGAGTGGCCAACTGTACCGACATGAACGACTATACTGTTTGCCGACGCCAGTCAGTAACCGGCACCACCACCTCCAAGATGCAGTCCTCCTTTTAGACAGAGCATCCCATTGGAAGAGTGGTTTGGACGCTGCGTTGTGGCTTTTGGTGCGATGCTCGACGAGGTGGAGGTCTTGTTGGGTTGGCATCGTGTGTTGTTTCGGGGTTCTCTTGCAGTGGCCATGGTTTCTTTTTATGACTATGGGCTTGCATTTTCTTCTATCCTGCTCTGGGACCAGGCTGGCTGAGTAGCGCATGCCCCAAGCCTGCTGCAAGCAACACGAGCATCTCTGGTGTTTGATGGATGTCGGTACATCCTAAGCTCTGGGTATAAAATTCCAGCAATGTCCAGGACCCCAGGGACATGAATAGAGATGCCTGCTTGCTACATTGTCCCCTTGCCTTCCCTCCCCCTGCACCATCTTCCCATCCCTGTATCTGTATACGCGTTGCGGATTTTTGACGTGTACGCGTGCTCTTTTTCTCTGCTTACACTCACCTCTCACTGTGTCCCCCAGGACTGTCGGTTCCAGTACTCGATATGGCGCCATGGTTATTCTTTCTTGGCACCGGGGCCATGGTGGTCAATGCGCTTGTCGTCCACAACACAGAATGCCTCCTGCATTTGACTGTAGACGGTGCAGTCTCTGGACCCGTTGGGCAAATTTCGAGCGGTCAGGTCCGGGCTGGCCAAGCCATCAACTCTGCCGTCTTTGCCCTTGATGATGGCGGGTTGACAGACTCAAACAGTCGTGGATGCTGGTGGACGCGTGAGTGTACCAGCCATGAATCAGAGTCCAGGGCATGTCGGGCTGATGCTGGCATTAAGCCCCATCCTATGTCTTGCAGTGCGACCAAGGGCAGACTCCAGACGGCGGTTTCTCAGTTGGTTGCGATGGTGCTGTTTCGTATAAAGGCCAGGCTGCTTTTTACGAGTGCCAGACGGAAAAGAATGGCCAGTACAACATCTACCTCGAGCCCAAAGGTGTTGATTGTGCCAAGGTGACGCTCCGCTCCGATGCCTGCCATTCCGAATGTCCACATGCTCCAGCGCAGCCGCAGCCGCCCAAGGCGTGTCCCGCAAGCCTCGAGGGTCCATACGAGTATCCGCATCTGATTGCTCATGTGGACAAGTCACATCCCGACACGTATTCCGGCACCTCGTACTTTGGATTGGTATCGTACAGCATCTCCTCTATTTTCAACTTCGACCTACCAGCCAGCGATAAGGGAAAGAGATGTACTCTGGTTTTCCTGCTGCCCCGTAATGAGGAGCTCCAGACATCGTCTTTCAGTCTTTGGGGCGACGGACGGCTTGGCTTTTCCTGGCTCAAGGGCCCGGCAACCGAGCACACAACATATGACAGTAAGCCCGCTCAACAACGCGACTTGGGCGTCGTCATGGCTGTCCCGGGCAATAGCTACACCGTTGCCACATTTGACTGTCCAGCGGACCAGCGCGTGGGGTTTGAAGTGTCTGCTGTCAGCGGCACATACTTGAAGTACTTTCAAGACTATAACCCGTCCGCCATTGGGTTATACATGACCAAGTGTTAATCGACAGTTCTGGGTCACTAGGCATGGTCATGCCACAGTCGGGTTCCTTTCTCTCGGTCATTTATATTTACATGCCTCTGAGTTCGATGGCTTGAAAAGGAAAAAAGCTATGGACGGCCGCCTCTCAAGGTCTCAAATGGAGCGCAGGCACAACGAACAAGGATGATGGTGTCTATTTTAACCGGGGCCAGGTAGTAGGCAAGTGTTCGTAATCGCTACCTAGTCATTGGGTATATGCGTATGACCTGCTAGATAGTACTACTAGTAGTAGTAGGAGTATGTGAGCATTGGTATTCGGGCGGTTGATCGCAAGCAGGTATTAAATTATTATTTGCGTATAAAATGCTAGTACTTGTTGATTGAATAACTACTAGTAAATTATTTATTTAAAGAATGCCGAGTATAGATGTTCTAGAAGGCGTCTAATGCTACCCACTACTACTACCACTACCACTACCACCACAGCAGGTACTAACTACTAGTAGGTGTATCTACCGACCTAGGCCAGGTACTAGTAGTATTAAGAGTACTGCTATATACTACTACTAAGTAGTAGTAGTAGTAGTAGTAGCTATTTTGTCAGTCCAACAAGTGTGTCTTGTGACTACTGCCACCAAGACAAAACCCAGCCATTGCATCACGACTAAAATGGGCTCATCATGGTCCAAAGGTGCATCTGCCGCCGGTCGCCAAGGCGCAGTCCGAAAATTTCCAACCCGAGTTCCCACAACCCCTGCCCCGCCAAAGCCTTTGCCTGTAACAAGCGACAGTAGCAAAACCCAAGGTAACTTGCCGTCTACCAAAGGCTGGTCGTCCATCTCACAGAAAGAAGCAATTCGTACCGATGCCATAGATGCCGATATTGCTCCGGGCGGCTTCTCCAAACGGCTTCATCAGATGGGCATCGCTCAGCCTCAGCCAACGTTGTCACACTCTTCGGTAGTCACAGCCCAGGCTACGCCGGCAAGCAGTAGCAATGCCACACTCTCAGTCCTCGAGGCTCGGCGCCTTCTGCAGCAAAAATACAACGAGGATCAAAAGGCAGGCCGCTCCGACAGGCGCCTCGTCGACATGCGAACACTTGTCGTCGCGTTGAAAATGCGCCAACGGGGCATACCCGGGCCAGAAATTGAGACCAAGCTAGGGCTCGAGACAGGCCTCGTGAACAAGCTGGGCCAACCAAACATAGTGACACACCTCACAGCGACCAAGTGAGAGTACAAAGTCCAAAAATTAATCAAACATGTATATTAATTCACAGAGTACTAGTATTTCAAATGCAGTGTATGACGGTCGCTTGGTCTTGAAACTATTGCCACCCCCAAAGATGCTCATGCTCCGTGAAATGCGGCCATACCAAGAAGAAATGTGTAATAAAACAAGTCAACAAAACACCTTTGGATTACAATAAAAATGCCGCCATCTGGACCGTTTGCCACATATCGAGAAGGCGTCCAGAGAGGAAAAAAGAATCGACTCTAATGCACTCACCATGCCGCGTGGCCACCGTCAATTCGAAGATCGCTTCCCGTCATAAAGCTACTGGCCTCGCTGAGCAGAAAAACAGCGGCACCGCGATATTCCTTGGGCAAGCTCAAGCGCCCGAGCATGTTCTCCTTGGGCCATACCTCTTTACGTTGAGGATGCTCATCAAAGAGTGATTGCAGCATTTGTGTCATGATGTAGCCTGGTGACAGAGTGTTGACGCGAATGCCATGCTCTCCCCATTCTGCAGCCAGACTGCGACAAAGTTGGATGACGGCAGCCTTGGAAGCATTATAGGCCCTGATTTCACAAGCATAACGTCAGTGGCTTGATGAGCTCCGACATGGCAAGGGCGGATGGCAGGCTACTTACGGGGCGTACATGCCTCGATTGGCAATAGTGCCGCTCATGCTTGCAATCAAGCAGATGCTTCCAGGCTGTTTGAGACGAACCATTTGACGAGCAGCTGCCTGAGCCGTCATGAAGGCGCCTGTGACGTTGATGCCCATCAACCGGTCAACCTCATCAGACGTGTATTCTAGAGCTGGCATCTCATGATTGATGCCAGCGGCAGCAATCAGACCATCAAGGCGTCCTGCGTCGTTGGCAATCGTCTCCATAATGGTATTGAGTTGCTGGACATTGCGAACGTCTGCCTGATGATAGGTCAAGCTTGTATTGAGTTCGTTGCGCGCACGCTTGGAAATTTCGGAAAAATCCGAGGCTGGATCTTGAGCGGGTGAGGGCAGCCTATCAATACAGTGGACTTTGGGATAAAAACACATGTCAGCCACGTAGCAATGGGGTGTAAAGGGAGATATGGCATACCGATGGCACCAGCTTCCAGCAAGGCTTCGGCTTGAACAAGACCCAGACCTCGGGCACCGCCTGAAACAACCACCACCTTATTATCGAGAATAAATTCGGGCAGTGCGTAGCGCCTGTTGCTTTGCCGAGTCGGGGTGGTATGCACAAGGCAGCGGCTGTCTAGGTGGCGGGGGCATAGGCGCAGCAGTGGCGCCGTCAGCAGTGGTGCTCGAGCGATGCGCTGCAGTTGCCTGCTCAGCGCGAGAGGAGCAACTCTGGACATGGCACCTCAGCAACAGAGAGCAGTGCTGGTGACAGGCAAGGACAACGACTAAGATGCAGACACGGGAGGGAAGGGGAGGGTTGGTATCCTATATTTATAGATGCGCTTCCACGATTTCAGATGCTTCGCGCTGCACAGCACGCATTAGCATGGCGTGGTATAGCATTGCGTGGCGCCGAGCAAAGTGGAGTGGTGTGTGAGTTGTAAGAGTGCTCAGCGTCGGTCCGGACCAAGCTCGGTGACGGGGCCAGAGGTTGCTTGCCATGACAATATGACAAGAACGCGGCTTGTCACGTCACGAGGCCATGCGAAACCGAGTGCGGGGAAAGGGGGGTGTGGAGGAGCCTGGAGGAGCCTGGAGGAGCCTGGAGGAGCTTGGAGGAGCACCGATGAGCATGGACGAGCAAGCAGCGAACATGGGCAAGCATGGGGACGAGGAGCATGGTGCAAGGAACAAGCCCAAATCTGGGGACGGGTTCCGTTGCAGCTTCCAGCCTGCGTGCGTATTCGTATCCACTCACTCAACGGCCGAGCCTCGCTCAGCCCATCTCACCACGCGCACTGCAAATCCACTTGGCCCCATTCGCCTCACGCTTTCACATTGCACACAACGCCGCTACCAACGGGTGCGAGCACTTCCGTCGACAGCCGAACGCGCTGTCTGTTGTCTCGGGTTACCCTTGTCGGTTAGCCGGCTGACGGGCTGACTGACGCATCGACCCACGAACTTTGCAAAGGTCCGCTTTGCTCACAAGCAACACCTCCTGTTCTTCGCCCTGCAGGTCCCACCTCGTTCAGCTACTACCAGCAACGCTTGTCGCCGTGTCGTGTATTTGTGGCGCTTAGCATTGTGATGCTATGGAATATGTCCTTGCGCTCCAACATGTCCTCGTTTAATAATGCTTGTTTGTTGCCAAATCCATATATCCCCAGACTCCACGTCGAGCTCTCTTCTTACCTACCGACCACCTACCCAACCTATAACGACACGTACTACTACTAGTAGTGGCACCAACACGCATGTACTACTAGTAGTAACAAGATCCCGCAAGGATTCTCCTGCTACTGCTGCCTTATTAGCTGGTCCTCTTCCCTCGGCCCACACCACCATCCATTTCCCAAATGTGGAAAAATCGGTTGGTCACGATGACGCCCCACGACATCTTTTCTTCTCCACCCATTGCTTTGCGTCTTCCCAAAGTGAAAGGACCGCCGACACCCTCCATACGCTAGATTCGCAATTACTTCCCTCTTGATATTTGTCACTCGGACCTTCATTGTACCTGTTGCGGAGAGCTGCAAACCGACAAACCGACAAGACTTTCATGCAATCTTCCTCGTCCAACATACCTATCGCCCAATCATTCTTGTGAAATCAATTTTAAACGCACATGACCTCCACTAGTGCCATCTCGCCGTATTCCAATGACAGAAACACACATAATATCCCACCCAGGCTTTGCTTCGCTGTCCTTAGCTTGGGCCTTTTCTTGGCCCTACTCATCAAACTTTGCCATCTGTGGATTTGGAATGAGAGCAATATCAAACAAATCGCTAGCTCTCTATCCACTGAAAGACAGTCACGAGCGTCGTGTACACCATGGCTATGCTTCCCAATACCATGAGCGCCACGTCTAGAGCCTTGGCCCACCCTTTCTCGGCGGCGCCCTTGTAGTGCAGGTATGCTGGGTATATGTATACCAGAGGCACACATGCAAAGCTGCCAATCAGAGCAACAAACTTGTCAAGGTCAGTTGCACCAATCATGGAGATGACAACGCAAAGAGCCATGACAGCCGTCCGGATGCCATTCTTCTTCCACTTAATGGCCAGGCTCTTCTTGCCTGTAGCCCGCTCACCAAACAGGGATGTCTCAATGATGCGAACAGCGGGAAATAGCTGAACTGGCTCACCGCCAAGTACCGCGAGCGAATAGAGCAACTGCACCGCATTGACAAGTATAGAATCCTGCGGGAAGTTTGAAATGACTTGAATCTTGGTGTCCTCGCCAAACGTGGCGTAGCACAGAGCGCCAACAGACGTAAAGATTATGGTAATCAGGAACATGACAAAGTTGAGAAGGCTGCCAAAATGCTCAGGCTTGCGCATGCTTGATTGAATAGGAAGAATAAGCCCTATACCCTCAAACGTGAAAATGGCCGAGCCGATAGTAAGTGTGAAGTCGGACGGATTAAAAAGACGGACTGTCGGATCAATTCCCGAGCGAAGAAGAGTGTGTACATCATAGTACCAAATGTAAACAAGTCCAGCAAGAATGAAAACATCCGCCAGGAGAGCAACCAGGCCGAGCTTGGAGATGTTACGAATCAGAGCGAGCGGTACAAGCGGTACAAGTTGAATAGCGATGAAGCCAGAAACTCCAATGTCTCCAATGACTGGGCGCTTTGCTACGGCATCGACAAAGGCGACCAAGTTCTCGGCAGTGAATATAAGGCCAGCGCAGACGAAGCCAAGCTGAGAGAGTGCTATCGATGCAAGAATGAGACTGCGAAACCGGGGGCCAACGATGGCAGCACCCAGCTCGCCATAGCCGCCACCGTATCTTTGGCGGCAGTCGAGCAGGAGACGGAAGCAGAAGCAGTTGATGAGAGAAATAACAACCAGGGTGAGCGAGGAAAAAAGAATGCCACCATTGCGGAAAGCCTTGGGAAGGAACATGATGCCGGTGCCAATGAAAGCTTTGAGCAGAGTAAAAAAGGTCTTAAAGGTCGAGGCATCACCATGTGCGATGCGCCGCCGTGAGCTCCGACGGCGCCCGAGAAGAGGTCTCCGTTCCTGAGGCTGCTGAGAATCATTGAGGTCATCGTGATCGTCGGCAATGGCAGACTCGTCATCTTCGGAGGTGTCAGCATCCTCGAGATCCTCGCCGGCAAAGCTGCCGTATAGGTCGAGAAAGTCGACAAAGTTTCGTGCGACGACTAGAGGCCCGCTGAAGCGACGCTGGCGGGCGCGGTACTGCAAATGCTGGCGCCGAAAACCGCCAGGTTCTCGCTGCTCCGGGCATGTAAGTTCGTCGGCTGGGTGTAGACGGGGCGATGGTTGGTGAGAAAAGGTGGCGGCGCGACGGAGTGAATTGGCGCGTGCCTTGATCTTGAACATGTCGCGATGAATGTCGCCGCCCTGTAGTTTGAGAGACGATTCAACCAGATCAACTGGGGGGACTTGAGATGAAGAGCCATCGCCCCTAGTGTCTAAGTCATCTGGAGCTATAGCTGGTGATATAGCTGAGGCAGTCCCACTACCAGAGCTGGAACGTGAGACAAGCCCTGAGCCGGAGCCGGATACCAATGTTGGCCGAGGCCCGGAGCCGGGGGCGTGGCCATGGCTGTTGCTACATGCCGAATTTATAGGCGCTGAGTCGTCGCCGTCAAACGCTGGAGAGACTTCGACCGGACCAGCGGACAGACTAACTTCGGGGTCAGCCGAGTAGCCTTCGGGCAAAAAGCGGTCGAGAATTTCGGCCTGGCGTCTGCTCTGCTGGCTTCCTGGTGTTTCGCTGAACTCTGCAGCCATGATGAAGAGCTATGGTGATGCGTTAAGCACAAGCCGGTTAATGGTACTTGTCCTTGAAGGCGCCAAGACCAGCGCCGGCAAGAGTAGAATGAAGCAAAACGAGCAAGGGCGACGACAGGCACGCCAGGGCCATCACAGCCGAGCTGAAAAGTCAACGTAACGGCCAGGAATTCGAAATCAAGTTTGCCTTGACAGGCAATAGATCTCTAATAAATCTCAAGGTTCAAGGTGGAGATTAGATTGGATTTTGCTTCTTGGTGTGGATCGAGGTGCACAAATCCTTTTCTCGGAGATTTCGGGACGTTGTGACGATTAATACGAGTACGCTCGGTTATTATACGGATTCTATATGTATATATCTATAGGAGAGAAACTCATGTTACCTGCTATCTACTAGTAGTAGTAAGTGTCACAGGCAGGGATA